>JARJRE010000424.1:0-23584 GCA_030783385.1 Akanthomyces dipterigenus | reverse complement strand
AGTTTTAAGCCATCGTTACACACCGCTAACCAATCTAGAACCCTTTCCTCGCAAACGTGGCAACGAGAGAATCTCTATACGATTCAAGCAGTTTTCTCATGCGTAGAAAGCGATGTACTGTTCATCAATGAACAAAGCGTGAAGAGTGCTCAAACATTGGGAGGCCACTTCGATGACAGGCCGAGAAATTTCCCGAAGCGAGACGTAATTATTATAGAGTTTCGGGTGCTATATGTATTAATACTATCCTACTAGCCTATCAGCCGCGTTTATGCGCGGGCCTTGGAGCACTCTCCTTTGAGCTGCTATTTTTGGCCGGTAATATTGCACCGTAACCATGTTGAGAGTGAGCAAGCCATAGAATGTTACAGTGACTTGACCAGCTCAATTCTTCCCATTTTTACTATTATGATCAGATTCGCTATCCTTTCGTCAATAATGGAGTGATGGGGATTCATTTCCTGCACAAAGGGCCCTCTCGAGCAAAGGTTCTGACATGGCATCTCAAGATGGGCCTGCACTGCCCTTGAAGACAAGAAGAAGCTTTATGCATATCCAAGCATGACATCGTGCTTTCAACCGTCAAGGTAGGTTCTGGCCACATTTGTCGAACGAGTGACGGTGTTAACTTCGTATTCTAGCGAAGCAAGTCTGTTTTTCGCCCAGCCAAGTCTCCTGACAGGTAAGTGTCCTTTCACAGCTTGATCTCAGTATTACTGACTTCTCTTGTGTAGACATTGTTTGGTGGATCTGCTCCGTGTCTATCCAGTGAAAATGCCGAGACCTTCACATGGTCCCATCGGAGAGGAAGGAGGCCGCAGCAAGCAAAGTAAAGAGCAAAGAGACCGCGAGAAGAATGCACAAAATCCATCGTCTACCGGTTTAACAAAGGCACTTTTGGAAACTGCTCACGACGCTCTCACCAGTGTTGCCACAGATGTTGCAATTTTTGCGCAACGCCCAATCGAGATTCGACAGCAGGAGGCTGCCAAGGCTGGAAAAGTGAAACGGCCACTGAATGCATTTTTTCTTTATCGGAAAGCCTAGCAAAACATTGCCAAAGATCATTGCACTGGCAAAAACCATCAGCAGGTCTCAGATATATGTGAGAGCTCTTGGAGTCGTTTGGAATCTGACAATGTGATCACACATTTCAGGCAGCTGGCTCAGACCGAAGCGCAACTGCACCAGGAAGCTTTCCCAACTTACAAGTACAAGCCGACGGCGGCAACAAAAATGAATAGCGGCATTGACCATGACTCTAAAGCGCGGAGCCCGAGTGTTACCGGGTCACACCGTCGCCTGAAACGAAGCAGCCAGAAGCGAGCTGTTCGGCGCACGTCTCCAGTGAGATAGTCGTTCGTGCCAGAGGTGCCTGAATCAATTTATGACTTGCCAGCGCCACAGTCCCAGCTTCCGCGCAGTCCACGCCAACAATACCAGGCCAGTGCCCTTCTGGAGGGGGACACGTATAGCAGGCTTTTGACGGATGCTATTCAACACACGCCACATGAGAATGACCCGGGCGCTGGTCGTCCGCCCGATTGGACTTTGTCAACTATACATACTCATCCTATCTTTTAATTTATCTGCTCCGAGTTCAGATATTTTCACACAGCCGGAAGTGCCAAATACTTATTGTGGCCAATTTTGGGGCACCAACTACTACATATTGCCGAACTCGCTGGACGTTGAAACTGCCCACAAAGCAACCATATGGCTTGGGCTCGGTTTGGATGTCACGGACGTATCTGCTGATTACCTTCAGGGAGCGGATGGTGACTGGCAGGTCGAGCAACTCGAGGATAGGGCCCATTGCGACCTTCGGCTAGCCAAGATGGGAACTGTTGAGTAGAGAAGCCCAATGTATGGTGAGGTTGAGCCAAGGCTGTAGATTGTGCTGGACGTTGTGATCAGTGCCCAGTCAGGGCGCATGAATGTGAGTGTGCGACAACGACGGGAGTACGTTGCAGGGTTGAGCAAGTCATCGCCTGTCTCAGGGCCAAAGGCAAGCACCTCGACCGGGGAGAGAGACAATGTGTATTCGACAGCAGATAATAATTGACTGCTGTGCCCACACCAAGACCTCTGAGCCGTGAATTACACCATTGAGACGTGCCTATATCTTCCAAGCCCATGGACGAACTACAGCATCGGGCAAAATCGGTTTTTAAAAGCCAATTAAAAGTCATCAACTATCAGTGCGGGTAGCGATGCGAGTTTTAGAAGTTTGAACGCGCTTTTGCCCATGGCTGTATGCAAGCGAAGTTCGTTTCCCTGTTACTTCCGCATAAAGGCGCGCAATATAAAAGCAAACAAAAGCTGACCGCAGACGCAATGACGTACAGCGGCGCTCCATTCAGCCTTGTATGCATTTACGCCACAGCCGGGCACGTCGTACCACACCACTCCCGTTACAGTCTAGTGGGATGGGGTGTTTGGCTGCACCACACTGGACCAGGGGTCTGCGTCCAAGGGTGGCCGAGACGAGATACGGGGCTCCACATATGCAGTCACCATTCTAGACTGGGTGATCCAGCCAGCCACCACATTGGTTTAATATGGGCGCCGCAGCCGCAGAAGCGGGCGGAACTGTCCAGTCTCCATATCGTTTGGAGCATAACTCCAGAGAATCATTACCTTTAACTTCATCGACTCTGCGCTGGCACAGGTTGTGGAGAACTACGAGTCTGATCGGTGCGTTTTGCGCAGAAAAGCATGAGTGCAGAAGGGGGAGGGACGACGTTCTGTCATTTTTATTATCAGTGTCTATGTAACTTCAGTTTAAGCAGAACAAACTGGCCGCAATGCTCTGTAGATGATCGTGTTGTGTATGCATTCTTGCTGCGGGTGTTCTTACTATGGTTTCCAACGTTTTATCTGCGATGACGCTCAGCAACATTCACTAAGCTCACTTTACTCGCAGCACTGCTCCTCGTCATCCATCTCTGCCAATGATGAAAGGCCTTTCTCAATATAACGCAACGCCTCCAGCCTCCGTTTGAGCCGATTCTTGCTTTCTTTAGATATTGCTGTCTGTACATTCCTCCAGAGTAGCTCTACATCTTGTAATTGAACCTGTCGTTCAGGATGTGCACTCTTCATTACGTTGATGCGATGTAGCACGGTCGTGACAAGCTCCGCTGACGGCGCAAGACCCGACTCGAAGTCGATATCGGTCGGAACATTCTCCAGCCTCTTTTCCATATCTGCGATGCACTTGTTCACCAGAGGAAGATCGTACTTCGGTTTGGTTGGTGGGACATGGCTTTCTGCACCTCTCGACGAGTTGAGTATCACTCGAAATGCCCGGCGCCAGGCTACGGCATGAAGCTTCCCGTATACCATGCCTTGATCCAGCGCACAAAACAACGCCGCCACCAGGGCATAGATGCCGCAGTCAAGTTCATTGTCCTGTAGCGCCAGATAGCTATGCGCTATGTCCTTGCTGAAGACTTGTCGTTGCAGTCTTGTCGAACATATCTCAATGATTTCCTTCTCTGCCTGTGACTCATACCCATGGAGGGAATGCAAAACATTCACTCTGATGTGGCATGTTTCCTTGGACAGTCTGATCTCTGCCGCCGCCCAATGGTTGCTGCCAGGATTCACCGGAATGAGTATTTTCCTAGTAGCCGTTGCCTCCATGAGAAGCTCCATCCGTGGCGTTGTTTCACCGGAGTCAAGAACCCTGACTGTAGGCTGGAATATAACCTCAAGCAGATGAAGGACTGCGTTCATGACATAGCCGTCCACGCATTTCCCGGGGTTCAGGCAACGAAGCCTCTCCTCTGAGCATTGCCAACGATGACCACCCGTATCGGCCGCAGAAGGAGCCTCGTCTGGTTCATCCATTATCTCGACAATTCCATGCTCTAGATGCCCTCTGATGGTGAGTAGTGTGCTTTCCTCGCGTGGTAATACAAGCTGGAGCAAGCTGGGGGATTCTCTAACCAACTACTCGTCGCGGCGACGATCTGGTAGGCGGATCTTCGACTACATTTAGCTTTCGCTTTTTGCTACGGGGAGGCCTATTAGGGGCGTGTTGCCTTTGCAAAGTAGGCGCTCCATCCGACGATGGCGTGCAAGGAATCATGGGCACCAGGAGGTCCGGTGAAGAAAGTTTGCCATCCTCGTATGGTAGACTGCCCATTGTCGGACTTTTCGACCAGCGGCTGAGAATGTCGTTGAACGCTCAAGCTGGAGAAAGTGGAATGACAGTCGCTGTATATGTAGATACAGAAACAGTGATCGCTGCGCTTGCCGAGCTGACATGTTGACTTGGCTCTGCTGTGCCAGTCCGACACGACAGCTCGAGGCAGGTGCCATCGTTTTATATTGTTCAAAAGACCAGGAGCACCAACTTCGTTCAGCCAACCGAATCTAGCTTTTCTTGTAGGAAGCGAAAAACTACCCAAATCGGCCTAGCGTTCTCAAGCTAGCAGTGTTCACCCAAGCTAGGCGGTGGTCAGTCGCACCATACTCTTCCGGCGTAAGAGCTGTATTGGAATCGGTCGGCGAGGCAGTCTCACAAATAACTCAATCTCATTCCTATTAGACCATCTAAGTTTACTGCGATATCGAATTGAGCAGACCTTGAAGCGGAAGACTTGAGCGAAGCGCATATCAGCTCTCGGCCATGTTGTGATCCGACAAGCGGCTAGAATTTGTCCCCTATGCATCGGCCTCCCGACAGCTGCCGGTCCCCGGTTCAAGACTTTGGACGAAGAGGAAGTTGTCATACCACAGCACGGGATAATGTCACGCAGGCATTTTCATGCGAGTGGTCCATATATTGCGGAGCAACTCGAGTCTAACCCCAGGCGACGAACATTTCGCGAGTAAATGGATTCGAAGAATATGATTTGCTACTCAAGAACGGAAACGGGGGCGAAATAATCTCAGAGGCATTTCGTCACACTATTGACTCCAGTCTGTCGGGAAGCTGATGCCTCTACCTCTCCCACCGCCGCAGGATTCTCCGGAACCAAGCCCATGTTGGTGCAGCCTTCTGTGAAGAGACGTCCCTGCCAAAAGTCATATTGTGTACCAAAATTGAATAGCATATTTCCCGTCCGTAAGTCAATACACGGGAGGTTAGAAGGAAAACTAGGAAAACTTTTAAATACCAAAAGACAGTCATCGCTTCGGGCTTTTGTACTAAAATAGACTAAATCGCCAGTGTGCCCCCAGCTCGCCACTCGCTGTGTTCAATGCCAAATCTTGAAAATGAACATTATCTATGAAGATAACACAGAAAAACAGGAACACAGACGATCACAGAGTACGAGTAGTGAGACAGCGCCGCCTCAAGACTAGTAGTCCGCCAGGGAAGAGAGCAACCACGCGAACAAGGAAAGGTATTGTCTCGGGTGATTTCCATTATAGCGCCCGCAGACGGGGTTTGCGCGGTTGATTTGATGAGAAGAACCATTTCAAGAGACCCAGGCTCCTACCGACGGTTCTTGGTCTCCAAGTCCACTCCCTTGCCGGCTGCCTCCATGTATACCTTGTAATGAACACGCCAGTGTAAAATACCGAGATGTGCTAGACGAACGGCAATATCTTTCACTACGTCCTTGTTTTGATCGTGCTCGTAGGTCTGGAAACTGCCAGTAGCAGCCGAGAAGAGTTCCAAAGCAGACAAGTGTCCGTATTTGCAGACGCAGATGCCGAGTTCGGCCATGACGCGGGTTTGGAAAGATTCCTCCGCCCGTCTGCGGAGCATCGAATTCATCTCGCCCACGTTAGCGAACACCTTATTCTCGAAGGTTCTTAGTGTGTTGCTGTGGGCCTTGGCGGCGCGGTGGATCTCCAGCGCCATGGAAGGTAGTATCGACCGCCAGCGAGTAGACAGATCCGGCTCAGGCTCGGCAGACTGCAGTAGATCCACAAGAGACCTGTAAAGCCGACGGTCCTTGTCTTTGGATGAATGCGGGACGCCAGACGGACTAGGCTCATCATGCGACGATGGGCAGCTAAATGAGGTCGTCAGTGAAGGACCGCCACGTACCATATTGTTCGACATCGCCACTGCCGCTTACCTGCGGGCTCCCTGTTAGAAGACCGCCTTCGAGGTTTGCTGCTCCTTCATTTTGGCAATGTAAAACGGGGACACCGGGCTGACAATGTAATGCGACAGCGAAGTGCGCCCAACATCTCCCAGACCCCGGCCGCCGCCACCCTGCCCACCTGCCACACAACAAGACACCATCAGACCCGAGACTCACAGTTATGCCGCTGCGGCGTAAAGCAAAGGCTCGCTCGCAATCGGCGCCGAAACGAACAGTCTCCGACGCTACCTCATCTGGGAAACCGGCCGACGATGCCGACGATGAATACGACAACATGGTCGCGCCGGCGAGCATGGAGATTGACATGGAAACGGCCAGGAGAGTTGTAACCGACTTCAGAATGGCCTGCGTGAATAGGGCTGTGAATCCCTGCTGCGCTGTGTCTGGCGACGGAGAGCCGTGGTGCACGGGCCAACCAAGTGGGCCTGGCATTCAAGCATGCCACATCGTGCCGCAGCAACACTATCATCTCTATCCAGTCACAAACAGTACCTCACTAGCTTTTGACGATAATGGGCCGATCGAGGACAGTCCACGTCGCCTACGCGAGGCATGGCAAAACACGTGGAGCTCTGACAATGGCATCGTGTTAATGAAGCACATTCACGACTCTTTCGACAGTCGTCTCTTTTCTATCCACCCGCAGACACTGCTGATACGCGTCTTTGTGCCATACCAAGCCATAGAACGCTACCATGGCGCCAAATTTGGACCGCAATGCATTGCGCCATCACTACGACATGTGCTGCATCGAGAACATGGCCGCGCGCCGCCCCAATTTGGACATTGGCCTCACCCATTCTCAGCCGGATTAGCACTTCTTGCACCAGCCACGTGAATGCTTCTGGAAGCAGCACGCCGTGCAATGGAAGAGCCGACCCTCCTTTGATGCCTGGCATTGGCTGTATGTAGACGCAGACAACTATGCGGTCAGCGGGCGATCCATCTAAAAAACCGCGATCGACCCGCGACCATAGTGAACAAGGGCTGCCTACGAACAAACCGAATATTGAGAAGAAGTGCAGTCACCCCAGATAAAGGACGAGCACGGGTACAGCTACGTTACGCAGCACAACTGCCGTGAATTGTTGGCCGATGTCGACTGGGAGCTGCACAATTGAAGGGATGTCGTCGAGGTTTTGCTGGCCGGTGCTGATGCTGCATGTAGAATGAATCATTGTCCAGCGCTGCATACTACTAAAGGCTTCTCGAAAACCCAGAGACTGTCATATGGTAGTAGAATCCAGATCTTACTCTGTTTGATGGTTCGGGCGGGGCAGCGATCTTGCCTGGCGGCGCCGAAAACGAAGAAATTGCTCCTCGTATGCCCTAAGTCTAGCCAAAGGTTGAACCTACGGCGCAGCCCGAGGAGACGTCATCAATTAGATCATGGCGAATAATAGGTTCATTGGCGGGATTTCGGATGTTAGCCGACTAATTGGGCGCGCATGGAAAATAATTAATTATCTCCAACCGAAAGATATCAAAAATCAATCCCAAGTATCGGGATTAGACAGGTTTTGCAGGTGATTCTTGTACTGCAACATGATGTGGTTGCGATGACATCTGATGGATAGCTCGTAGTCTTGCTCGTCTTCCTCACACACGATCTCCAGATCCACCACCATGACCTTTCCATTGACCACCAGAAAATTATCGAACTTTGTATCGTCATATATCACTCCAAACCTTGTCAGTCTCCAGAGGATTGCCTCAACTTGCCGCTCAAATTTCTCCGCAGGCAGTGGCTTGGAGTACTGCCTATGTGAGGGCAAACTATCAAGGAACGATAGTACAATATCTGACGATGGTAACCTGTTGATGAAGCACGTTCACGACTTTTCGGCGGCCTCCTCGTTTCTATCGACCCATGGACGCTGCTGATGCGCGTCTTTGTGCCGTATTAAGCCTAGAATACTACCACGGCCGCCAGGCGCAGGTTCACCCGGAGGCAGACCGCGACGCACTGCCTCCCCACTGGCGCATGTGCTGCCTCGAGGAATTAGCCGCGCACATGGCCATGGCCCGGGTAGGTTAGGCCATCTCCACGGCGCCGCTTTAGAAATCAGTCTAGTAGCGAGGGACTCGAAAGGAAGGGTGGATCATGGTGTCTATGGTGGCGACACCGAGGCTACGCGGCTCTTCAACATAGAAGGGATGCTGGAAGGAGTGGCTGTCCTGGGGAAGGACGGGTTGGTGCTGGACATGGCAGGCGCCGACGTTTTGCATGTTGTTCTGGTGTGTCTGATAGTGTAACTTGGGGAAAGAGGCGATGTGGTGCCTCATATGGTAACTCTGGATGGGCTGGCCGGAAACGACGGCAGAGACAGGCTGGAACAAGGCAGTCGAGGTCGGAGAGGGAAGAGTCTCGCCCATTTCTGAATTGGGGGAGCGGTCGTCTAGGATCTTGTTGGTAAATAGGCTGCGCTGGTGACAACGGCGCTGGTGCTCCACCATGATGTCCTTGCGGTAGGAACTTCTGATGCAAACTTCTTGAGCGCATTTGTAGGGCTGCTCGCCGGTGTGGATGTGGCGATGACGTTTTAGACTTTTAGTCTGAAGATGGTGTTAGCGAGTGAGCAAGAGGTGGATAGGCATATATGCGTCGTATGCAGGAAAAACGCTTGCCGCAGTTTATATGCTCGCACTGATATGGTCTGTCGCCGGTATGGGTGGCTGTGAATGGTCAGGGCGCTAGGTTGATACAGTTCTTGCAACAGCCGTCAGCTGAGTAAGAGTAGGGCCGCTCGTTGGTATGGATTTTGTTATGACGCTGAGCAGCAGACTTGCGGTTGAAGCTCTGTTGGGAGAGGGGTCGTATTGGCATTAGACGAGTCGGTTGTCGAGCATTGACGAGAGAGTTTACCTTGTTATTGCAGGTATTGCAGCTCGGCATGACTTTTATCCTTTGCGATGCGTGTGTTAAAAACGACATTTGTAATGCTATTCTGAAGGCGATGAATCAGATATACCTGGTATCACAATAGCTTGACGACTAATACCCCGCGCCACTAGAACTATCAGTATTTTATTAGGCAATGTCATTCCACCGCTATGGCCAAACAGAGAGCAGCTGGTATGCTTGATTATTCATCTTGAAGCTGCGTCATTATGGCCTCCACCATTTCGAAAAGAACACCACTCTCCTACTAGACTTATCCTAGCGACAGTCTCTTCAGACACGAGTGGGCGAGGTCGCCACTGAGTAGATGTGCTGCGTTGATTCATTCAGTAGCACTATGCCACCGACAAGGGCTTTCGTTGTCCCCACGTCATTCGGATGCAGCTGTAAAAACTTGATTAAGCAGTGCGCAGACTGAATGAGAGCCAAGTTTTACTTTGGTGATCAATCTCGTCATTGTTGATGAATACCAGCTATATCCTCGCTGCCTCGCCACTACACCTCGGCTTCCGATCCCCTCATCTTGTTCGTAGCCGCGTTCCGTTTGACACGATTCCAATTTTTTGGCTGGCGCTTACGCTTCTTCGGAGGAGTTATCTTGTTCGAATAAAATCTCTTCCTCGTCAAGTTTTTGAGCCTCTCGATCTCATCGTCCGGCAAGCCCTCCTTACATCTGTGAATGGTCAAGCTTTTCGCCGTGCCATCAGCCTTAATGGCAGAGAGAATAACCTCCATATTGGATGTGACCGTAACCTCTACCATGAATTTCATCTGCTCTTCGCCTTCGCTGGGCGTTTCGACATCGAATTTTCAGAGTGAGATGTTCCTCTTAGATGCCGCATTCTCACTCTCAGAGAGGTGGAGCTCTGTCAGCTCCCCCGTTGCTGTGGCAGGTATGCGATCACTTGTGGGAAGATGCTCGTCCCGTCCCACTATAATGGCCATGTTTTCGCCGTCAGGGCGTTCTTCAGTGGTACTAGCAATGCCGATGCTACGGCTCAGACCCTGGGTGATTGTGTATCCGACCTGGGATGACCGCGCTGCTCCGAAGGCCGGAGTCTCCCCCGGAGCGCCTGAAGGAAGGGAAGCAATGTTCGGGTGCTTTTTGCGCACCAACATCTGGATTGGGTGTAGCTGGCATGCCCCCCCGCCGCCAGTATGTAGCCATCCAGCTTGTGTTGCCGTCCGTCGAAGTCCAAGAGTTGATCGATTCGCCTCAAGAACCCTTTACAAGCCTTAATGTAACTGGAATAAGTTATGCTGTATGGCTTTCCGTGCCACTAGATGGTTATCGGCTCGCCTGGTCGTAATTTCTTGACAGATGCGCACGAACGTCGAAGCTCGTCGTAAGAGGCGTCGGGGAGTATGCCCTTGAAACAGCCCACCATAACGTGCTCAAAGTCCTCTCCACCAAGTCTATTGTCTCCATTCGAAGCTCTGACAACCAGATTGTGCTTGTTTCCGCTGACTTCCAAATCGACGATGGCCAGGTCTGTTGTCCCGCCACCACTATCGATTATAAGGAAAGTGCCATTCTCCTTGTGATCCCATAGCGCTTCCAAGGCCACTGCCCCGGCTCGATGAGAACACCATGGACTACCAGACCGGTTATCCTGACGGCGTCAATAGTAGCTTGAATTTGCTGACTCGAGAAGTAGGCCGGTACCACGATCTTGCAGCCTGTCGGTGACTTGTGTTCCATTACCTGAAACATATTGATGGTTTTCCAGACAAAGAGGGCGACGATTTCAGTCGGTGTTACCCTCTGCCCATCGATATCGGCGTAAGGCTTGCCATGTTCATCGATCTTGTAGGCAAGACCAAATTCCTTGATGTCGTCTTCCAAAAGTCCGTCGTCGTTGTCGCGTCCGATGACTCGCTTTGGGTTATGGGCATTTTCGTACCCTTCAGCAAAGTCTGTCTTGCTATGCAGACCGACGTGCCATTCACCTTTTTTTACGCTGATTGAGGACGGGAAAAATCGTTCGGCATAGTTGCGAACGACAACTTGCGGTCCGCTTTCCCTCAGAATTGCGGCGCAAGTTTTAGCTGTGCCAAGATCGATAAACAACTGGAACAGATTAGTATCATTGGTCTACCTGGTCTCAGCATCACCTACTAAAGGCTCGCTGGCCATTTTCGAGCCACAGCTCACCGAAAAGTCTGAATAATCGTCTGTTGACGCGTCCAAGTTCAACATCTTGTCAGGAACATTTTTGAGCCATAATCTGGTCATGGTCAAACTGCCACAGGGTACCCCGGTCGCTGGTCTCGCTCTCAAAGGTGTTTCGCCTGCTGTTCCCACCAAAGCTCCTTGCCGCCATTTCCGCTCCCGGACGCCACTCAATCTTATCCAGGTGGCGGGGGTGTCGCTGACGTTTTTTCAGTGGGCCACAGAATGCGCCTTCTGCAATAATTTCCCGGATTGTCTTGAGTGGGATGGGCAGAGCCCAATCGTCGACATGACCAATGACATCGTAGAAGCCGGGACGACTCGTGTTGGAGATGACCAAGTTCTTTTCGAGACAGTGCCAGTATTGCTCCGTGCAAACTTTCTTCCTTCGGTTCCTCAAGCTTTCCAGACTCGGTCGAACGTGCAGCTGGCGGTCAAAGTTGATGTCGTGGCGGAGAGCCGGATTGCCTATCAGGTTGTTGCGGTCGACCGCGCCGAGTGTGGCACGAGTGGTGGGGGATGTTCTACAACACTCGGGTGCAATGGATGAAGTAGTCAAATTCTCCACAGGCTTCGGCTTCGTCTTTAGACTGTCTTGGAGAAGATGATGCGTTTGATCCATGCTATTGGCCATGGAGTCGCCGTCTAAGTCCAGGCAGTGTGCTAAAGTCAAGGAGAATTCGCGAGACCCCCCGGCAGAGTCTTCATTGCCTGGTTTGATCATATTCGTGGACGAGAACAACTAAAGAGAATGTTTGCAAATATATTGTAGGGTGAGCCGTGGAAAAAGCTGGAAAGAAAAGGCCGATGAGGAGAAAAGAGTGTAAAGGGAGGATAGATACGGGGGATGGTGATGTCAAAGTGAACGAAAGGCTTATCAACGGCGGTGCAAGGGATTTAGAGAGCTGGACTACTTTGCTCAGGCAGTCTGGGATATTCATCAAGACATGAGTGAACGGACCGTATCTTTGGTACCCTTTGCCGATACAAGCTTGTTGGGGGAGCGGGAAGGGGTGGCGTGAGGTACACGGAGTTAAGGAGACCTGTAATCAAATAGTATGAAGTCCGAGGCAACGCCGGCTTAGAAGTAGCGGATCGGAAAGACCCTCTTTCGGCATGGTGAGAGCTGCCAGGACTAAGGTGCGGCACACTGCGGCGCTCCGCATCAGCAGTACCGGATATGAAATTGATTGCGCTAAGTAGTCATTCTTCTGCCGTCTCGTTCAAGATGGACAAATCTGGCATCAGAGCCACTTCAGTGAAGCTCAATCCCTTGCAGTTGTCCGGACCTGACTCCGCGGCCCCGTGCTGGAACAATGTATTAGTGTGGATCATCATAAATGGCTACGGCGTTGTCTACGTCAGCGGTACGATTGACTAAAACTGACAGCGGTGCATCGAGATGAAGAAGTACGCGAGTGAAAACTGAACCACAGAAAATCGGCATCTGTCAATACTCCAATGTCAATACAACACTGGAGCGATCAGACGCGGCTCCATATCAGCCCGTAATAAGCACACAGTGAGCGAACTATGAACAACATTGTGGGAAAATACGAAAACTGCACTCTCATAGAGACAAAAAATGAGAAAAGAGCTACCTAGTTCTGAACAAATACACTGCCTTCCTCTGGTGACCACCTCGCGTTTTTCCGTGCTAGAAAAACGGGCCGATCTCCTTCCTCCACCTTTTTTTTGTCGGTTGCGAAGCTTCATACATGACTTGGCATCAAGCAAGCTGGGAGTAAGATGATCCACAGGCTGGTCCCATATACTGAAATTGCCAAGCATTTGACACAGCTTTCCCTGTCGTGCCAGCCAGTTCGAGTATGTCTCTACTGGCAGCAGAGTACCAGCTGCATTCCTTCTTTCCGTCCCACGCGCCATATTTCATGTTCCAAGGCTGTCGAAATTGGTTGTAGACATCAAATGGTTCAAAGACAACGCCCGAGGCTGACGTAGAGGGAACCGAAGTCGATTGGTTAAAGTTGGGAGACGGCGGGGGCGACTGCCAAGAAACTTGGCCTGTCGAATGAAGCTGAGCACCACCAACATTCATGAGACCCACGATAATGTTCTTGACCACCTCACTTTCGCGACAAGTTCGCCGGTGCGATCCGTCTGATCGAAACCTTCGAGGGCCGTATTAAGGTCGCTGCTGTAGATGAAAGCTTTAACGGCTTGCACAAAATCTTGGTTTCCTCCCGAACTTGCGCCGTAGAGCTTTTCGTGAAAGTTGATCAGCGATTTTACCGTGTTGGCGGTGAGTCCGAAAGCGATCTCGGTCTCAGTTTCGTATGAGATGATGTAGCCTTCGATGTCTTTCGATGTGGATAAGCGTTGAGATGTAAGCTTTCTTGTCGTGGTCGGCGGATGTTTCAGGCTCGGTTGTTGCTGCGACCATGATAGACGCAAGAAGCCAGATATTGCTTTTGCTAAGGAGAGCTTGCAGTTGTCTCTTTTTCACTCTGTGATACCGTGTTGTTAGAGCTTTCGAAGTGTGTCCGGGGAATTCTTTGGCGATTTCGTTCCACGTCAGCCGTTGCTGCTCTTTCATCTCGCACATCTGGTCGGTCAGTTCTTCCGTGAAGACTACCTTATGATTCACTGATATCGCCACCGGCTTCAGCTCCTCCTCTTCTTTGATCGTGCGGACGGCGGAAGGTGATCTCGACTCATTTTCTTGCATCGGTGCGGGTAGGGTGGCTTTCGCTCGTATCTTGCCACGAGGATGCCTTTTTGTTTTCTCGATTTCGCGAGACCCTTTCCCAAGAGCTTTCGGAGAGTATCCACGGAATCATTCAACGCTGTCGTGCCGTAGTATCTTTTGTTTCCCGACTGCAGTTAGACGTTCGTTATCTTCGTGCGTGAAAACATGCTTGTAGCTCAATAAAGTTGTTACTGCCACCAAAGTCTCTTCAAGTCGTACCGTACTGACAGCAGAAGATGACCCCGCCTCCGCTTCTTGCATCGTATTAGAGCGCGGCACGATGTTGAGCGGGGAGTGAGCAGCTAAGCAACCACTGGTGGGGTAATTCGCTTTTGTTCATGCTGCCATCGTGTCAGCGCAGCTGTTACGACCGATCCAATTACACTCTTACGGATATTTGGTAAAAGTAGCAATGAGATGCTGAAAAAAGTAGCAATGAGATGCTGAACTTTAGGTGCTGTAAAAAAAACACTTGGGATGCGGGCGATGTCAGCCAGCCACAAGGCAGCAGACTGGCTGAGTCTGAGTTAATATATGAACTGGTCTTGGGTCATCATGAATTTTGAACGCCGTCGAGAGAGGGGCCACTGAGGTAGGACTCATTTGTTCCCTGGCTCAGGCTCACCGGACGGACTGCGCCACGGTCCGTGCGAGGTCCAGTCTGATCTTTCGACAAGGATCCATGGCGGCCGGCCGTCCTAATGAGCAGCAAGGTTCCGACACCAGAGAATGATCAAAGGTTAGATCAAGCACGAGAGGGGTGTGGAGCACGGCTGTGTTGCCATGTTCCGGCGTTGCAGTCTAAAGAGGGGAAGGTCGCGTGAACGAGGCCTACCGTACCGTGCAGATGATGACGAGTCGATAGAACAATCCAGGCCAGCCACTACCCGGAAATGAGAGAACAAATTGGACACTAACATGCCGCGACCTGCATACGGCAAGAGCTGTGCCGCTCGCGCTACATATCAGCAGCGGACAAGAATAGATTGGGTCCACAGATCGTATGAGTGTAGTCTGTGGCTATCTGTAGCTCGATATGAAGAGATCCTCCAGAGTCCAGCTGGAAAGTGCTCTGTATAGTTTCAGCGTTCAAGCTTCTGTATTCTGATCCAACGGCGATCGTTTCGAACCCTTTCTTGCTCGTACTCCATGGTGAGCAGGCTCCACTTTGCATCTTCTCCGAGCGCTGAGACAAAAGTGAAGTCAGCTGAGAGTGGCGTCAGTACGTAGTAAGCTACGCCTCGCCAAGACTGATACAGATACTGGGTATAGAAGTGCGCGGCATAGATCCAGAATAATCAGAGCGTATCGCAGTTGGATTGGGCAATTTATGGCGCTGAATAATATGTCAGCATCATATCGGTATATATATGTGTTTATCACGGACCGCTGGAGTGGTGGTATTCGTGCAGACAGTGCTGCGTTCATCCTCAAGCTTGCACAAGTCCGCAACAAGAATATAGCCAACTGCAGACTCCCTCCCAAGCCTAAAGCGCAGCATAGGTAAAAAATGGTCTAGATCCAAGTGCAGGTAGGGCGATTGCACGATTGGCGAAAGCAGGCAGTCAACAAGGAGTTCGGAACGAGCATAAACAGGCTCTGATGAGCATGCTGGAAGAAACACGGTCCATGTTATACTTGTCCCGACCGTCGGGACTCGTCTGCGATGAATATTCAATCCTCATAACGCCAGAGTCGGTATAGGCTAGCTAAGCAGCAAATCTATTTAGCTGAGCTTCAATCTACCATAGCTAATTGTGGTACATTGCAACCAGCTATCTACCGGTACTACCGAGAATAGGCATACCTTTATGGCATAACTTGCAGAGTGGCGAATGGGACACTAATATCTGGAAACTTCGAACCGTCAGGGCAGTACTTGGTAACATGCCAGCTCTTCGAACATGGATCCTGATACATGACAAGAATAGGCGTGCATGTACGATCCCACAGCCTCTTCGCCACAGAACTGAGGTTTCTACAGCGCTGTCGCCCGCGTTCGATCTGCATGCCAATGTCCATCGGTGACGACTCCTATAGCTGGTTAGCAGTGTACTTCACTCGTACGGGAAGTGGGAAGGGATGCCTGCCAGCTTGTTCAGACCCATGACGTTGCGAAATTAGGGCGCCCTCTCACAACATGCCATTTGAGATCTTTAAAGTCATAGAGTACCAGAAGTGTAGAAACCTAACAGATCTCGCCCAGGGCCTTGGCTTTGGATTCAAGACATGAGTCAAGCTCCTTCATGATCCTTTGTTGCAGATCTCTACACGCAATCGTCAAGGTAGCGATGGTAGTGGACCCGCTTGCAAGGCCAGAAGTAAATAGCGCTCAGGCTCGCGCTGGGAGTCCTGGAGTTGCTCAATAGCTGCTGGGTCATCTGCCAGGACTGGGAAACCTCGAGATGGGTACTCTTTATGGTTATCCTCAGTGTGGAAAGTGAGAAGAAACCATCGCATCGCCGTAAATGTATTAATATAATAGTGTGCCTATGAACAAATCAACGAGAGTGTGCCGGCTTCGAGAAGGAGGGGTGGGGCGGAGCCAGAATCGTGCATTCCACGTTGTCTAGACAGTGGGTTGTCAGAATGCGCCAGAAATGGAGGTCAAGCAACGCTGCTGCTACTCACGACTGAGCCAACATAAAGTCAGCTGGCAAGCACTTATGGGTACCTGAGATTCAGCAGCGCTACTTGATTGTGCTGTACCAGCTCGCACAATTTTGCGGGTCTAAGACTGAGCATGCGTTGCTACCTTGTACTTTTCACGTTAGCGTTGTCGCGCGCTGTACAACGATGCTGCCAGCTACCTTGTGGTGCCGAGTCAGGTTTTTTTGGTCACTCCGATCAAGGCGTCAGCGAATATATCAGCTGAATTCGGCTCATTTGCATGAACTCAGCCTTGCCGGGGAGAACTGTGCCCATAGGAAATTGTGTCGTTTCCAGCGATTTCTGGTTGCAATGGTGCCGGCGGTAGACTCATTGACGTAGAAAAAGTAGCGTGGAAAGTAGCTGAGAGCAAAATGAAGCTTGAAGCATCCGCACATCCTTCTGTGACAGTGCGCACTGTACAATTCCCACAGTTTCCGTCACTGTTGAGGTTGTTGCCGCGGTTGTTTGAATAAGTGTTGCGACGCAAATCAGCGCAGTGAACTCAAGGTCGTGCAGCATTTCATAAAATGCGATTTTGTCCCGTCACGAAACCTTGTGCGTGAGTTCATCCAGTGCCGCCTTGTGTGCAGATATTTATATGCCAGTCTACTTTCTATCCATCGAAAACATCTATCAAATACATGCAAGTATCCGTCCAGATGTTCAATCGTGAACGGCGACCACGAAAATGACACGGACAGTACACCCTAACAGCTTCTACCACAGGCTCTTTACCGCTAGACCTGCTCGAGAAGTCTTGGATCTAGCGCCTAAAAACTCAAAAGCGATGTTCGTTCCACAGGAGCTAGGGACAAGAAGTTTCTTGCTACAGTGTGCCGGCAGGTAGATGGCTCAACAGCTCGCACAATTGAGCATGCGTCGCTGTTCCGCTTTGAATTAAGGCACAGCGACGCTTCGGATTATTTTGGCACCGTAATGTGAGCATTTAAGATCATCATTGTATAGGATACCACTACTGTTGAGATATTACACGTTGCTCTTTTGTTTTCTTCGCGGTCCTTCCTCAATGTGCCCCCCCTTGCTCGTGGCTCCCGTGCCGAGACCACCCTTGTCCAGGCAAGGCATATGGGGTTGCTCGAACTTTGTCTCTTCGTGCGGGCCGGCCTCCGCCAAGTCCGGTATAGTGGCTTTTAGCACTATCTTCAAGTTGGGGAGCATAGTTTCTGTAGACTGAAATTCTCGCTGCGGATGAGGTTTCCCGAGCCCCTCCTCCCCAAGGACGTTGTTTATTGTGAAAAAAGGCATGGCGCAGAGTATAATGCGCCAAATTCTGGGGTGGGATTCTCTCCAGTACGCCAAAGCTGCATCGTAGCACTTCAGTAGACGCATTTTGTCTTCGCTGAAACCTTGCTCCTCACACGTTAGATGAAAGCATCGGAGCGTGCGGACAGCCTCATACGCATAAGATACAGCCCAGTCTTCGTTTGGTATGGCCGGATCAACACTGAGCCCCAACTTTGCCTCGATGCTAATGTCATCTCGAGCTGCTTGAATGCAGGTAGCTGCAATGCCAGGAACGGGACCAGGACAACCGATATTGCTGCGAATGTCATGCTCTTTTTCGTTGCGTTCGAGAGCGCGTTCATCTGCCGAATCCCTCTTCTTCACGAGTTGAGGAGCATCGTAGATGCATACACGCGTATCGACTGCGCTACAGCGACCGCAGCTTGGCTTTCCCTTGTCACATTTCTTACGAAGGTGCCTGGAAGATGTCAATTGCTATGGCTGATGTGTGTTGTGGAAGATCGTTATGTACCTGCCTAAGCGATTGTTAGTTTCCTCCCAGGGTGAGAGTTCAGGGATTACTTGCAGCTCTCGCACGCTGTTTTCGCTTTGATAGGACGTTTATATCCAGCCATGTTGGCTGACTTGCAGTAGAGACTGGTCGTCGAAGGGCATAGCTCTACAGGGGCATGATGCAAGTCGTTGGGAACCAAGGCAACGGCAAGGTGACAACACATATATATGTTTCTATAATCTTTAGCAAGCGGGGATAGACCTCTACACCCGTCCGACAAAGTTGCGTTCCGCGCCATCGTCAACCCGGTCGTCACATTGCACGAGCCCACACACACAAGCCACGGCCCACTTTTCGGGGTGCGTCTTCGATTGTCTGCCTCTGACGGAGTAGGGCGGCCCGCTAACGCGTTCTGGATGCCGATCTGGAAATAGTACATCGACCAGTCAGCTTCGTATTCGGAAAACTGTCTTCCAAAGACCTTCTGCGCAATACGACCAGTACTTGCTTGCCTTATTTTCCGCGCGCGACGTGAGCTTCACAATCTCTCATCAAAATGACGAGAAAGTTCCTTTCCTAGTACCCATGACCAAAGCTCTATTCCTTGACAACAGTAACTCAGTTCGCAACTTATTGATCCAAGTGAGGCTAGCCGAAGCCGTCTTTCGGACCACTGCTATCCTCTTCCGCCCTCGGACGCCAACGATGGAAAGTAAACAAAAGGACTGCACCTCGACCTACCCGGACGAATTGCCTGCATGCGAAGGCCCAAAGCTCCAGTGCTTTCAGCATTATGCTTCACCTATCAAATGGCTTCGGAGACTAGACGAAGACTCACCAGACAGCTCCAAGGAATCCACTCAGGCATACATTTTTGAGGTCGAGATAGAAACAAAGCTTTATGCGTTGAATGTGGTAAGTGGTCTATTTTAAGTTGGGATTCTATCCGCATTCGATGCTAACAAAGTGGTACTTGTACTAGCACGTAGTTCAAATTTTACGATGTCGAGGAATACAGATATTATTGGGACTCTTTCGTGTCCGAAGATTTCGAGTCTGAAGCTATTCGCACACGCCAGATAACACTTCACTTGGATCGGTTTTACGCCGAATGTCGCGCATACGGACGAATAAAAATAGCTATAGAGCAAGGCGAAGTTCCAGACGACATAGTCATACCGTGCTTGGGATTTGTGCTCCTGGGCAATTGCTACCGCACAGTACTCGAGGACTACAACGTCGATCTTGAAGAGTATTGCCTCGATAACGACTTTTCGTCAGTTTCATCGCGACAATCAGAGGCTCCAGAGTCAACCTTGACGCGAGCGATCCGATGCATAGTGAAAGAGCTGCGTTCGAGAGATCACGGCATCACCCACGAGACGATAAACGCCATCCACAAAGATCTTCGAAAGCTGAATGGGCTAAAGGTGTACAATCTCGACGTTCGAAAAGACAACTTCTGTGACGGCAAGCTGGTCAGTTTCGCTTCGTCCCGGACAGAACCGCACTGTCTTATCACTCCCGACAACGAGTTTCTTTCCCGAGAGTCGCGACATGGTGATCTGGCCATGCTGGGAGACGTGGTGAACGAATTAGGACTCTTTGTCAGTTGAATGGAGTCGAGAAGCCTTATATATAGGAGCAATTTACGCAGCCACTCCTAGGATGATGTATTCAATTGATACTTTTGTCACTGAGAGAAAAGTTGCTCTGCTAGGAGAGACGCCAATACCAGCTTATATTGTAAATCGCCCGTGGTCAAACTGGGAAAGCAGTGTGCGAAGGAACCTACAAGATCTTCAGTATCGTATGTTAGAATAGACGTGCAACGCTTGCAGGACCGAGCTCTCAGATCGCATGAACCTTATGGCGGGGTACACTCCATACAAGTACACTTTGAATCGACTATTGCCAAGCGCAATAGCGATGACAGATTTTGAGGACACTTCCGACTGCTTTGTGTGATGGTGCGCTGAGGAAAATGCCCCAAAGAGCTTCACACAGTCTGTAAGAGCGTCTGGCACCAAGAGAATTCTCTGCCTTTTCAGGAAGCGGCAGTGCGAGTAAAGTCGCACGAACTTAGAGACCGTAGTTCTGAATAGTGTTTATTGACAACTAGGATGATTCATTTTTATGTGCCTTTTGTATTTGCCCTCCGGTCAACATGATCGTGGCCGCGTGTAGGAGATGTGTTGCTTTTGATAGAAGGCCGCGCAAGCGATTGATACATCATGCCTACGGGATGCCCAATTGTTTTTTCTTATATTTCAGCCAATTCTGATACGTACCAATGGGCCCTGACCAGTAGTACATCTTTCAGCAATGAATCTGCGCCCACAGGTATTTCCTTCTTCGGTCTTGCTGGGCCGCCGCCTCACGAGTATCTTCGGCTTCGGTCGCGAGGCCTGAATTTACGCCCGAAGAATTGGCTCTCTGACATACGTAGCTGTAGAAGATCTGCGAGCTGATGACGGATATTATGGGATACTTTGTCGGATCAGCTCGGCTCTATGGGCTTCTCGCCCTTCATGCGATATTGATGCAGCTCCTCAGAACACAGACGAAGCTCCTCACAAAGTCTCTCGTTTTCGGCGCGCAGCTTCGATTTAGACATGGAAAGCTTTCTCACTTCTCTGCTTGTTCTTTTAAATTTCTTTGCAAATTTGTGTTCCAATTTTTTAACCTCAGCCAGATGATATGTCAGCAAAATGCATTCTGCATTGTGTTCATGTAGACAGCATTCGGGCGCATTTTTTCCGTGGAAGAAACATTCTGTCTGCGGCGCCGGCAGAAAAAAACGTCGCAGGCTGCATTAAATCGAATCAGGAGCTGATGCTTGATATTAGAATTGCCGGAGACTTACGGTTCATCCATTTCAAGGCAGTTGAGCATCTGAGGATCACACTGAAGGACTTACGATTTATTCCTTCTTGTCCGGAGGAAGGATCTCAAAAAAACGTAAAACTTCTGAATCAGAGAGAGCCGGAGGCCTCAGTATCTCGAGTGTTTCTCGAAAAAGTGTGTTTACTGCGCTTCGGCGGCGAAGTGCCAGCGACAAAGGGCCGTTTTCGAAGGCAATGGGATGGCGAGATTGGCCGTGCCCTTCAGCAACATCAGCAGTTCCCTTCGTCAATAGCACGGCTATTCCGTGCACAAATCAAATTGGGCTGCCGGTGCTGATGAGTCGGTCGAAGCCCTCGACAAATTTGGAGCCAGCCAGGCGTCCGTAACAAACGGTCGGCGCGGTTCGCTCAACCCACGGGCGGCGACGAAATATAACTAGCCAACAACACGGCCCGGATGCCCCGACATATAAGCAAGCAGTTCTCCTTACCCTTGGCATCAACAGTCAAGTCGGCTGATTTGTAGCCAGAATGTCTTTTGTTTGCTGTCACAGTTGGAAATGCATCGCAGGTACGTCGCACCACTCTCTTCTGTTCGAGCCAGATGCTATATAAACCATTCCACTCGTTCACGCACACCCATCACCTGATGCAAAATCCGGTACACTAACATGTCTCTCGTAGAGTATTGTGGAGATCTGACGAGCATTCGCGATCTTGAGGAAATGTCGTTCTGCCACCTCTGCAGCCCACCTGCATCGTTAGTGGAGATGGGGTGTGCCTCCCTAGCCTTGTGCGGCCCGGGTCCGGGGCGCACTAGTCAACGCCCCGATACTACAGCTGACCAATTTCGTGCACGTCCCGCGTTCGCAGCACAATCTGGCAGGAGTGGGTCCTGACGAGCGGATCCGATAGCTGCCTACCAATCGCGTCGCTCGCGAAGGCAAGAAAGCAGCCAAGCTGGGCAGCCGAATGCAGATCCCCACTTCTTTTCCTTGAAGGAAGTTGACCATGAAATTGTGGTCAACAAGCGTGCCTGGCAGGTGTAGACTCAGGGGAGCGTGTTCCACCAGAGTGACGAGCGTCGCCAAGCTGCTGCCAGGTCTTTGCCGCACAATTGAAGCAGTGGTGGGTCATCAATTCCATGCTACCCCGAAGTCAAATTATGCAAGTGCTGTGGCCCCAAGTGTAGCTCATCACATCCGTGGAGAGAAACGGCGAATTCGTGCTGAATACTGGCAGCGATAGCAGCTTGGCTTTTCCACGGCCACCTGCTCTACTCTTCGGCCCACTCCATGGCATGGCTCCGTTGAGACACGGTGCGTGATCCGCCCTACTGACAAGACGAGTGAATAAATAGAGACCGTACGGCCCGCGCCATGATCTTGCAGCGATGGCTGTGAACCCATTTCTTTGAGTATTCCTGCGCCTTGCCGCAGATTATTGCTTCAATGTCCGCAACATCGTCCAGAGACTCAAGTTGCACCCGACTAGGAGGGTCTGATGACGACTTTTCCCGCGCCGCTTCTTCAATTGGCACGGCTATCACGCGGGTAGATAGCCCGCATGAGGAACCACAGCAGGAATCGCGCAAAACTCCATCCGCCGGCGCTATCGTGACAAGGAGAACTGTTACCATTACCAAAATCGAATCAGCGAATGCAGTAGATGCAGCATCGGGCACGACTAGGGTCTGTTGTTCTTTTGTTTCTTTTCAAAGGGGTATCTTAACTTGACAGCAGATCGTACTGACAATCTTCAGACATGGAGTGACGCTCCATCTTTGACCGAGCCTTTTTGGAAGAGGTTCATCTTTACTATTCTCCCATGCTTGCGAGACTGACCAAGAAGAGGGGTAGGAGCCAGCTCACGCTGAGCTACATTTATATAGAAAACAATATACAATCATTAGGCTGACCCTTCACGTAATGTTCGCAAATGATTGTGCGGGACTCTCTTGTGGATTATGTCTTCGTTCAGCGTGGGGTATTGCAACCGGGGCGGCGATCCATTCTGCCGTGGTGGCACAACGAGGTCTTCAGAGCGCGAGTCTGCCCCGCGACAGCTAGTGTTCTTGGAACTTGCGCAGCTCCCGGCCGACATCACCCACCAAATGGTGGCTGCGTGACATGATGTGGTTGTGCAGCATACGAGGTCGCCTTGATGTCAATTGGTGCAGAGGCCCGCTTCAATTTCACAAGCTTGTCCAGCTCAATACAGTTTTCAAAACCAGAGTCTTGTGCGCCAGGTGTGAAGTTGCCCGAAAAGGCCTAGCGCTCTCATGCTGCTTGGCCGCTCCTCCACCTAGTAGGCAACAGCCACTACACTGTAGCAGGCACGGATGAGACAGTGGAATCGCGGCCTTGTCCACGTTTGCCTGAAAGACTTTGATTGTCACTGGTTGGGGATTGTGTCGTCGTTTGTTACTCATCTGTGGATCGGGTTCTCATCCGTCTTTTCGGTGGCGA
>JARJRE010000423.1:0-51323 GCA_030783385.1 Akanthomyces dipterigenus | reverse complement strand
TAATAACTGCCCTGCGTGACACAAACCAAGACTGACAGCTGGCGGCGTCTTATTCTGGCGTACATATGACTCGTCGTTTTACAGGCGCGTCCATCACAAACGCCCAAATCCTCCAGCAACAACACCACACAAGGTACCATCACTATATTGGCAGCACTATCGCCAGGGCCTGAGTTGCTAGTCATTCCAAAAATCGCCAGATAACAATATACCTTTTTCGTCTTCTTTTTTCGCCTGCAGTCGCCTAGCCTCGTCTCTCGCAACCGCACCTTCGTAGTTCTCCTTGCTAACACTAGCTTTCGCCTTTGACCTCATGCTCTTGCCGGCCAGAAATCATGTCGCCAAGCGGACGAAATGGCAGGCGGGCAGCAGCTTGCTGCCATCCTCGATTTCCCCAGGCGAATCTTTCTCATTTAGTAAACCTCTTACACGTTCCCCATCCACGCCCTGGCAGATGCAATGCACATCTTGCTCCGATATACTTGAAAACTTGCTCTTGCTGAAACCGATTGCTCTACGGGGGCACCAATTTGATTTCGCCTAGGCTGTCGACCTTGCTTCTTGCGTTCTTGATTCGACTTATTCTTTATCGTTATCAGCGTTGACCTACACCCTTGTTCTCCGTGTGTTGCAGCAGGCCGCCAGGCTCGCCAATGAGCAGTCCGCGCGGCAAAGTCAATATGGCTCATGCCCACAGGACTCTTGGTCCTCATTCCACCGGTGTGGTACCTCAGAGCTCGATACCAAAATCTCTCAAGCCTTCCGAATTGGAGCGGGAGCCATCAAGATGGCCGCTTCAGATCGTGGACGACAACGCGGCAGCCTCCCGGTACTTTGTTGGATCTCAAGCACGACAGAAACCGTTACACGAGCCGGAGCACTTCAAACATCATTCTATCACTGATAAAAGCTTCCACTCTACGTACCATGCGCCTCTTCGGCCAAGACGCGGCCTAGACGACCCTCCTTTCTCAAGAGATCCGACATCGCGCAGTTTCGACGACGACCAGCTGACCAATGAACGCAGAATACGATCTTACAGGGACACAACGTCTGAAATTATTTCTTTATATGCGTCTAGGAACGCAATGGTTCACAATTCCACCCTGATTCGAAACGATGACGAGGCTTCCTCGACAGCCTCCCATTCAAGGTATCCCGCCAGTCAACGTCACACACAGGCCAGCGGTACGCATCTTCGAAATGCATCTTGGCAGAAATTGAGAACACCGGGGCCCTATCCAACGCGACTCAAGCGTCCCGGCACAGGTATTACCTCTCCCACCATGATGGAGACTCGCGGAAGGGAATATAGCAGAATGGCCGAGGGCGAACGTGGCCGTCATGTATGTCCCACTCCCCGGTGAAATTGCTAATGAATGCTGACACCGACGCAGAAGACACCACAGAATCTTCACAAAACCTCGCTTGTTAATAACCAAAGACGAGCCCCTCCATTGTCTCTTCGTGCTGAAATGAACAAGTCATCCAGCTCACTACCGTCCAGATCATCGACTGGCCCAAACTACTACATGACAGCATCGGGCCGTGCTAGAACGCCGAGTTCCACTGTGTCTTGGGCATCACGGCCCTCTGATAGGTATTACATGGGCTCGACCGACCAGAGCAGTAGATCTGCAAGCTTGACATCAATCGTTGAGATGTATCAGCGGCCAATGACATCTAGCAGCACTTGCCCAGCCATGCGGCCTAGCGGCACCCTATACTATGACTACACGGAGGATTTCAGTGACCTGGGTCCTCAAGGCACCCGTCAGCCAGATATGCCGCTTTCTCCAGTCCCTTACAGAGCCCGTGGCGGTGCAAAACCGATTGTTTTGCAGCAAGATATGGAATTAAAGATGCATGGTGCTACTGACAGCTCTTTAGTCCCTGAATCTACGCATAGGGCTTACGGAGGGGAGTATAATCAGACAGAGAGCAGCATCGAGGAATCATGTGACTCATATCTCCAAGGTAGTCATGACGATTCAATTGAGGAGATTGAACGAGCTATTGCGAATGCAATCTCCAACGCAGCAGCAGATAAGCTGATGGCAGCTTCGGAACATTTGAATACCTACACTGAAGCGCTCCGGAATAGGAGGGCCGACAACCAGGCCAATATGGCAAATGGCCCGAATGTATCACGGCGTCTCCCTGCCACAGAAAGGCAGTACGGCCTGAAAACAGCAGCTCCGAACATGGAAATGAACATCAGTGCTAGACGAGCTTCCCAGTTGAGCCTCAATAAAAACACCCTGGCACTAGATCCGGCCTTCGCAGACTTTACCTCCCTGCTATCCTCGTTCGAGAGATTGGCAAAGTCGCCCTTTTCGAGGCTTAGTGACGAGGATGATGTCGATGAGCGGCATAGCAGAAGGAGCAGCAAATTGTCGACTATGGAAACTCTGGATGAGTTGGAAACGTCGGAAACTGGATACCTGAATCGTCATCGTCGTAACATCGCTACCGCACAGGTTGGCACTCCAGCGCTCAGCACGAGCGGGTCGTTGACGGAAAATCTCCCATCATTGGGCGAGGATGACATGATCCTTAAGCCTGAGCCTTTATCTCCACATCGTACAAAGAAAGACCAGCCCGAGTTGTGCCAGAGATTCATGAAAGCACTTCCACCTCTCCCAGCGGAGATACCTGGCAGGCATCCCACTCACGGTATTAATGGTTCAACAGACAAGCAGCAAAAAATCGATTCTTCCATCTCTCAGGTTCGATCTTTGTCCTTACGCAGTCACGTATCGCGATCAGGCAGCCCCGGGAAGCTGAAGCTACGTGGTCGCATGCCCTCCGCACCTGGAGACCACGACCATGCACTGGCATCGAATGGAGTGCGACGAGAGCGACGCTCTGCTGACGAGTGCAGATCTACCACCAATACCAATGCCCCCCCAAAGTTAAAGTTGAAAATTTCACGAAATCAACTGGGCCGAGGGCGCAGTACTCAGACTGGATCAGTGATTCGTAACAATCGGCTGAAGCAGTGTAACGCACTGGCCGACGTGGCGCAGCCACCACGCATCGATGTCGAAAGAAAAGCAGAGAAATCAAAGGACTTGCCGGGAATGAAAGAGCACAGTGAGAGACAAGAGCTACTCATGATTGGTGTTGGCCAAAGAGACAGTCCAAGCGGATCGTGTCAACCCTCTGACCAATTCAATCTCTCGTATCCACCGACCCCTGTCGAGAGCGCAGATGCCATGCTACAACGAACGCTATCCTTCCGTGGATCGGTTGAAGAGTTGCGAACAGTGCAATCAGAAGCCGGAGAGATGGCATCGCGCCGAGTCAAGCCAAAGTTTTCGTTTCTACGATTACGGCCTGCGAATCCGGCAGTGCATGCAACGCTGACCAAGCCTGCACCTGGCCCATCCTGCAATGATGATATCGCAAAAAAGAGGACTGAGAGAAAGATGCCCGGCGTGTCCGTCAGTCAATTTGACTCGACCATGTCTGAGAATCCGGCTAGAAGCGCGTCAGTAAAGTCGGAGCGGGTGGGCAATCGAGTGAAGCGGTGGGCCACAGATGCCAAGCGTGTGGTTCGGTCGTATGTCAGGCGTACACTTATTCGGACTCCCAAAAGCGCGAACATGTAAAAGAGCCTTTTTAGCTGTATGCCAAGCTTACGGATATGATCACTTCTTGCGAGGGTCGGGTGTCTTGATCCATTGCAGTACTGGTTGCATGAGCAATGTAGTTATCTACCGCTGGCGGTTATGCGAGCCAGAGACTAGAATTAATCCTGATAATTCAGACTCAAATTAGCAATACCATAAAATTGTTGAGTATCATTATACTTGTCCTTTGCTTCCAAGAACAGGTCAATGTGAGGCGTAGAAGCGAACGGTATCAGTGGAAATGGGTAGCGGAGGTGCAAGTCCGTGGAGCTGGGCTCCGTGGGACGCCCACTTGGCGAGTCACAAAAGCTGGAGAATGCGGGCAATGCTGGGGCAGAATTAGGATGAAACAATTACCAGTGCAACTTGTTTTGCGGGATCTTGGTTTAGAGTACTTTTCTTCTTTTCCGGCCGTGAATCAGAATGGGTCATCAAAGTTATGCGGTAGCGACTGGCGCTGATGTCCGACTCGCAGCGCGCAACGAGGTGCATACAGGTCCGACTTCAGGCCTGGCGCCCGGGTTCCTACAGGCCAACCTGCTCGTTTTGCCATCTGAATATGCCGACGATTTCCGAAGGCTCTGCGCACGCAACCCGGTGCCGTGCCCCTTGATTGCCGAATCCTCCAGCGTGGGCAGCTTCGACAGCGTCTCGGGCTGCACCACGACGCCGCGCCTGACCATGAGCAAGGGCCGCTGCGACCTGCGAACCGACATCCCGGCCTACATGGTCTACCGCGACGCGGAGCTGGTCAAGTCGCACTGCCGGGACATTCGAGAGGAGTGGACGGCCGACCACGTCGGGTTCCTGATGGGATGCTCCTACAGCTTCGAGGCGGCGCTGGCGGCCGCGGGGCTGACGCCGCGGCACGTCGCGCTGGGCCGCAACGTGCCCATGTACCGGACGACGCTGGCGCTGTGGCCGGCGGGCGTGTTTACGGGCGGGACGTGCGTCGTGTCGATGCGGCCGTACCGGCGGCGCGACGTGGAGCGGGTGCGGGCGGTCACGAGAATGTTTGGCGCGACGCACGGCGAGCCGTTGGCGTGGGGGTGGGAGGCGCTGGAGGCGCTGGGCATCCGCGACGTCGATGCGCCGGAATGGGGCGCGGCGCCGCTGACGATGGACGGACGGCCGCTGGGTGTGATGAGAGGGCGACGAGGGGAAGAAGGGGGAGAGGAGGACGAGGTGCCGGTGTTTTGGGGCTGTGGTGTGACGCCGCAGGAGGCGGTGATGCGAGCTGGGCTGAGAGGCGTGGTGATGGCGCATGCACCGGGTCATATGCTGCTGCTGGATGCAAGGGATGAGGATATTGTTGGCTGAATGGGAGGTTGGACCTGTTAGGTTTGATATGTTTTGGGCTTCGGATTTATATGTTAATTTGTGAGATGTGCAGCATGTTTTGATGGCGAGCGAACCATGTATACCGAGAACCAAGAGGGTGAAGCCGCCGGCAACACGTAAAGGACAGAAAAACATTATCGATTTATACTGGCAGAAAACCTCAAAACACCGGGAGATCGAGTGATGGAGGGCAAATACCTAAGCACTAATAGCGAGGCACAATTGTGATGAGGCAATCTAATAACGGGGTCGTGCTCGCCTAGCCAGTGCCCCAGTGGACGCTGTAAATAGTGGACTGGATGACAGTCGGCTCCAAGCCCCGCCCCCACAGCAAGCCAACGGTGCAGTGTGGTGCCAAAGCCGAGGCGTTCAGCGCCTGACGGACTCAATTCAGCTGCCAAACGATCATCAAAGAGCCTCTTTACATCCACCACAACCATCAGTCCTCTTTGCTGGTAACACTTAGCTGACAAGAAACGATCGCCAAGAATTGTCTTTAGGCCTGCGGGCCACTCTTTCTATCGGCTTTACGTTGTCAGCGATTTTTGCAACTGGATCTGTGAAGCAATCAGCATGGAAGAAACCCAAACTCCCATGGGGGAGTCAATTCGCACATCGTGAGTGGATGGGACTCATATTATGGTTCATTGTATTGACGACAGCTGCTTGTAGCTGCGAACGATGTCGCCGGCGCAAGGTTGGCGCATACGCATTTTGGTCATTGGTTATATCAACTAAATTCTAAAGTACAGATCAAATGTGATCGCAAACGGCCCTGCTCTAGATGTGTCAAGGCTGGCAAAGAATGCATTTTACAAGGCACTGGTGAAAAGCAAAGGTAGTGCAAACATCTGCATTACTTTTTTCCTCGGCCACCGCTAACACCATCCGTTCAGACCAGTCTCAAAAAGCTACGTGACCGCCCTCGAGGGCCAGATTACGGCTCTCGAGCAAGTCATTCGCAGGCTTGCCCAGGCCGACGGCACAGAGCGCGATGAGATTCTCGCCCAGCTCCCGGCCTTGGCCATGACGGCGCCGGACGGCGCTCCAGCTCCAGAAAGGACGGAGACGCCGTCTGATCCCAGCGTCGTGGCCGCGCGCCTTCGATCCGGCCAGCTTCGACGCTTGCATCCGAGCCACGGCGCGCAATTCTTTGGCGGCACCAGTTTCCTGCAAATGCATCTCTCCAGGGAATCTTCCGTGCCGGTTGGGCCCTCTACCATCGTCGAGTCTCCCACGGCAAACCATCATGTACTCCAGGAACCAAACTTTGATCCGACCGCTATCCCTTCTACTCTTGTTCCCTCTGTCGGCCTCGCAGCCGAGTCGGATGAGTCGACGCCCCGGAGCGACGCCTTCCAATACGCCCCGCACGACGAAATGTCACAAAAGCTCATGGCGACCTTTTTCAAGGAGCAATACCAGTACAGCATGATAGTGTACAGAGAGTACTTTTTTCGAGACTATGACATTGGGTCCGGCAAGTACTACTCGGACGTGCTTCTGTATGCCATCTGCGCGCTTGGTGCGCTGCAGTACGACGACACGCTCAACGTCTCCGAGGTCTTTGCCGGCCAGGCGCAGACGCTGCTCTACGGCTCCTTGGACAAGCCGGGTCTCACCCTGCTTCAGGCGCTGGTGCTACTGGGATACCGGGAGATTGCGGTCGGGCGGACCTCCAAGGGTTGGCTGTTTTGCGGCATGGCATTTCGCCTCGCCCACGAGATGGGCCTGCACCTTGACCCGAGCAACTGGGACGGCTTCACGGGGTTCCATCGCGATCGCGAGATTCTACGTCGTGTGTACTGGGCCGTCTTTACGGCCGACAAACAGCTGAGTCTTTACTTTGGCCGCCCGCCCGCGCTCTACCCCAACGAGTCGGATGTCCGAAATACGATTCGACTTCAGTATCCGCCGGATTGGCAGGGCCTGCTTGAGACGTATCTGTGCGAAAAGGTGTCTGCGACCGAGTTTGAAGACGGCGTCGCCTTGGTCGGCTCATTCATCTACCGTGCAGAGCTGTCCAAAGTTATTCACGTCATGATTACCGATCTGTTCGAGAACCGCCGTGGCGACTCTGACCCAGCTGTCGTGGCGGCAAAGTCGCGCCAGATTCACGTATCGCTCACCAAGTGGCTCTCCAGCTTGCCGGGGACTGTGCACTGGAACCAATGGACGGTGGGCAAGGTGCCGCCGTCTGTGCTTCATCTACAGTAAGCAATGCTCTTGACTCCGGTGATGGTTGAGTGTCGGCTAACAGCATGCTAGCATGGTGTTCCATACAGTCATGATCATCCTCCACAGACCACCTTCAAATATGTTTGATAAGCCAGGTATTGCCGAAAGTGAGGATGTTGAAATCTGCTACGAATCGCTACAGGCAATTCAGCGTTTGTTGAGAAGCTTCTCTCGCTTCTACCGATACAGGTCCCTTCCTCTGGATTTCGTGCAGACCCTTGCGACCGCCACGGGAATCGTGCTGATGCGAAGATACTTGCTAAAGGCGTCGTGGACAGACCCTGAGATTGAGCGGTCCGTGTCGTTGCTATTGGATGCCATGAATGAGATTCAAAATACCTGGCCACCGGTCCGCGAAATTCGAGACTCCTTGATGCAGGCGCAGCAGAGCCAGGCCGTCCTCCCTCCCGACGTCCCTTTTTCAGGCAACGATTTGATGACAGGTCTTCATCTGGATATCTCTGCCATGGGTGACTTTATGCCAGCGTTTGGCAGCACCGCCGATGTCAGTGGCGGCGCTGGCGGCGAAGATGACATTGACACGCTGATTACGGACGACTTTTTGAGCGCGCAGATGCAGACGACGGAGTCGATTCTGCAGCCATTTGACTTTAACCAACCTCCTGAGATGAGCTGAGGACTTGGTGCCTCGGCAGCGGAGGAAAAGGAGGAGAATTAGCAGAAGGCATAACGGCTTGACAAGTTTATTGTTTGCGAGCCGTAAAAAAGAATCCGGTAGACAGACGGGGGGTTATGCGCGAGGTTAGAACCTAGACAGTAGCTATAGAAGGCATTTAGACAGATAATGATATCCTGTCTTTTTGATATCCTGTCTTTTCGGGCGGCACCAAGACCTGTAGGCGTCAATTACATTGCTATAGAGTTGTGCTGTGGTAGACGGTGTGTTTTGATGCCAGCAATCTCGCTGGCCAATTGATCATCCAGTAATTCCAACGCTTCCTGGTTACTTTCATTGTATGATAGGCGACAATATTTACAATTCTACTAAAATTCTTTAATTTAGTTTTTATAGTATTTTTTTTTTACAGAGGCAGCTGTTGCAAGACAAATACGTTTACTCCGTCTAGTGGAATATGGTATTTCTAACGCCTCGTAACAGCGGACAGATCGCTTAGCAAATTCCAGCTGAAGCATACTTTCTATAGCAATACTGTGTATCTACAGTCATAACCTGCGCAGCTCTTGGCGATGTATGACGGCTCGTAGATCTACATGCCGAGACGATGGCTCTAACAATACCCAGAAAGGAAGAATCTCCCTCTCCACTTTACATCCCAGTGTACATAGCTGGGGTAAGCCACCTGTAGAGCCAACACCATCACTTTCCATCTGCACACACGAGTGGATTATGCCCCAGGGGCACTGTGAGCATCTACTCGCGCATTCGCGTATAAAACATTACCTGAGACAGAACCATTCTGCTTTCTCTTAGACGGCGACCCGCGTCTTCTGCGACTACCGCTTCCTTCTCCACTGCCCGGACGACAGCTGGTGCACGAGAGATGCCGGCATACAAAATAGAATACCACAGTACAAGCATACATGGTGACGACCAGGATGCGAATTTTAAGATCCGCCGGAATGGCAAAGTTTTCTACATTCAAATCTCACCCTCCAACTTTGTCAACTCACCTCTCATGACGGAAAAATATCTGGCTTATCTTGAGGTCCTTCCGACTGGTGGCATTCCCATCGCCGCATGATGTGGCTGCCAGTACCCAGTACTTTCTGTCCGCGCGACTGAGCCCTGACTGGAGGAGTGCAGGTGTGACAGCGCATCACGACTATCCCTTGCCGACAGCCACCGATTGATTGGGCCGCAAGATGGGATTGATGTACGCATGCCAGCATATTGCTTGGGTGAGAGCGGCCAAGATACTTCGTGTTTTGCCCAGGGCAGAGCACGATGATAGTATATCGCTGCTCGTTACAAGTACCTTGGTGCTGTAGATGGCTAGGCCTAGCAGTGCTAGCACTGAATAGGTAGCAAGGGTGCGGGACATAGGTACCTAGGCTGGAACAAGATGCTGGGGATGCAGCATGGTCACCGTTTGAACTTGTCCCTGACTAGCATCTGTTTCTCTATATTGTAAATTATCTGGAGAATGATTTCTAGGCTCATGGCAATACCTGCCGAGTTGCCTAGGGGTCAGGCAACTTTGGATGGTCAGGCACCTAGCGAAGTACTTGGCGTTTGACCGTTGACCTGTGGTTACAGCGCCCCGGCTCTTTTCGGCGGCTTTCCCGCTCGTCAGCGGTGATCTCGTCAGCGGGGTCAAAGCTCTGGCCGCCAAAAAATGGCAACACCCAACGGCAAGTCCCTAGAGCTGCCCCTAATAATAACGGCGCTACCGTACCGTCTCCCAAGTCCATCCCAGGCACAGCCGCAGCTTGTCACTGCCTTGGCAGCTGGCACCGCTAAACTCATCCCTCAAAGCCCTTCTCTGTCCTCGCATCCTTGTTGCAGCCAGGAAAAGACGACAGAAACACCCTCCTGGCCAGCAGACTGCGAGACTCCAAATCGCCCAAACCTCCCCCGCATGTCGCTCAACGCCTAATCGGCCGCGGCCTCCTCGTCTTCAAACGGTCGTCGCCATCATGGACGCCGCAGCGACCACGGCATTACCGTCGCCGCCTGCCAGAGCGGTGCCAACAACGTCTCATGCCGCGGCAGCTCCGTGCACCAAGGCCTCGCCGTCGGTCTTTGCGCGACTCCCCGACGAGATCATCGAGCAGTATGCTTTTCGAGCTTCTTCTGCAACGATCAGCGTGCCCTTCCCGATACTGACGTTCTCTCCAGGATCTTGCGGCTGGCCGACCCCGACAGCTTCGCCTCGCTCATTGTCCTCAACCAGCAAACCCGTCGCGTCTCGCAACAGGCCGACCTGTACGCAAGCCAGCTCCAACGGTGCGCCTCCTATGCCGCTGCCCATCCCGTATTTTCCAAGGTCCAGGACGCGGACCTTCCGAATTTTCGACGTCTCTTTGCCCGCGAGGTCAAGCGCAACCTCTTCAACGCCTACAACAGACCCTCGGAAACGTTGGTCAAGCTCGTCTCCAATTCAAACAGCTCCTCCTCCTGCCCCGGCGGTGAGGGCATGCAATTTAGCGCCTCGTCCAAAGGCCATCATCTGCTGGCATACAACTCCTCAAGAATATACGTCCTCGGCGTCCGGGGCGCCAATCTCCAAGTGAGACGTGAGCTCAAGATCCAGAGGCGCCCAGTATCTGCCACCATCACCGACGATGCTGCCACTCTGGTCGTCCTCTCGACCGAAATGCAAGTCGACCTCTACGATCTCGAAAAGAGTCCTCCGAAAAGAAAACATGCCATCATTCTCGATAAGAATCCTCGCACCATTGCCGTCTCTTCTTGCGGCTCTGTCATGGCAGCCGCTTACGATACAGGAATCGAAGTCTCCTCACTACACCCGAATGCGATGCCAACCGAACGCCGTGAAGTGAAGTGCGATCCCGTTGACACGCTTGCCTTTTCGTTTGACGGAACGCAGATTTTGGGCACCACGGTACAATCCAGTCCTCCCAACACGGTCGTCTTGACTGCTCCCTACTACGACCCTGGCACAGTGGCCGACCAGGACAATCTAAGCGCCATGTGGACAACTTCTATTCTCTTCCCAAATACTAGCCACGATTGCAGCCATGCGGTTCTTTTACAAAATGGCACCGAGGAGGAGGCTTTCTGGGCTTTTACCTATGACCGCAGCTTCGAGACATTTCGCGCCATCCGCATCGACGACCTTCGCAACGGCACCACTTATTTCACAGGCCCTGTCCCGCGACCGTCATCGCATTCCAAATTACTTCCCAGCACACTACCAGCGGCCGCGTACCATGGCCAGCTGGTGGCAGCAGGCTTCCACGGCAGTGAAGTTTGGGTCTACGGGGTGCCCGAAGATTTGGATGCTGTTCCTGAGCATCACCTCGAAGGCTTCGATGCCACGTCCGGGCTCGGCAGAAAAAGTAGCCAGCACAGTAACCTCTCGCGGCACACTTCGTCTCGTGGCCGAGATGAGAACAGCAGACTTCCCCAATGGCAAATTCTCTGCGACAAGTTTCGCAATAATTTCGTCGCAGGTAGAAAGGTCGCCGATCTCACTGCCATCAGCACTGTCAAGTGGGTAGAAGGGTTTGCCGGCACGTCAGCTAAGGATCGTTTGCTAGTCACCTCGCGAGGGATATCACCTGCTAGGCTGGCGACCGATGAGGAAGACATTGACTTTGTAGACGGTGGTCGGGTCTGTATCCTTGATTTTGAGTACGGGCCAAGAAGTGGATCGAAGCGTGAAGTTGTCATCGATGTTGGAACAGACAACGCCGAGGTCTTGCAGGAAGAGCAGCGTGACATTGAGACGGAAGTGGCAATCGTGCGCCGGCGCACCGTGGTACAGAACCGTTCTAGTCGCAATCCGCTGCTCCGCGCGGCCACTACTGCGAACCAGCATCTCATGCCGCCGATGCCGCGCAGACCATCAGCCGAAGTTGATGATCCCTTGGTGCCAAGAAAGGTTGGGGCCAACCCCTGCGACAGAGCTGGGGGAGAGGAAGAATCCATTGCCTCCTTGGACGAGATGGAGGCTTTGGATGCACCGTACTCACATGCAAGCCCTCGTTCTACGACAACCTTGCGACGTGCTGCCACGGCCGCTGCGGTGAATCGTCGACTCAACCCGCGTACCGCCGATGGCCAGAGAGTAGTTTACCGGCGTGCGGACGGGCGAGGTGAAATCCCTCACGAAAGTGATGCCGATAACTGGGTGCCCCCGCCACCCCCATATCAGCCGGACGACCCAGGGACCCTGCCCGCCTTTCTCCGACGACCAGCTGTTCCACCGCTGCCATCACCTGTGCGACCATTCACTGCTCTTGTGTCAGCGCAAACTCCAGCATGGCCCGGTCAGTTTTCTCCTCGCGCTTATCAAGTCCAGATGGAGGGTGCTGGTGTGCCTTTCCGTCAGCGAACTGCAAGCGACGAGACCACGTACAGTAGCATGCAGCGATTCGAAGAAATTCCACGGCCACTATCGACACCCTTGTCTATTCCTGTGGATGTGGAGCCGAGAATGGACGATTTGTACGGAGTCTCTCCAGCGGCTTCGCCTGCGCCAGAGGCGCAAGCCATGAGAGATGTGGCGGAAGAGCCACTAACAGACACCGTCTCGCCTCATGTACGTCACTCTGGAAAGGCCACTGCAATGGCCACCCCCGCAGCCGTGGAATACTTGGGCGCAGTTGATCATGTCCAACCCAATCAGGGACAGCCTCCGAATCTGCCTTTGTCGGTCGCAATTCCACCAGCACAACTCTCTCCAGTCAACGAAGAACAAGTACACCATCGACGACTCTCCAACGCGCAGACTTGGCCTCTGGTAGCCCCCATCCAAGCGCAACAAGCGCCACCGCCTGTCCAGCACAACTTGGCAACATACTCGGCACCGGCAACAGACGCGACCATGGCCGAACTGGCGTCGAGTTCGCTCCCGCCAGCTCCCAGCAACGATCAGATCGATCGACTGAATAAGAGAATAAGCATGGGTGCTCCGCGACGTCTATCTGGTGGTATTCTTAACCAGTGGTCCACCACAGGCAGCCGAGCAAGCTTGATGGAGCCGCCGACCAAACACCAGGCTTTCGAGCCCGAGTCGGCACCCGATGTGCCGCTCCTCAACCCGGACGAAGACCAGCCACTGATTATCAGTACACCCAAGGGCGTGAGCGGCGTGTTTGATTCCCCTGGGGAAACGCAAATACTGGCGCCTGTGCCTCGGCGACCTCGACAAAATATTCCCTTCAATCCTGGCCAGCCTACGGAGCCCGTGCAATCACTGTTCCCGTCACTGCCAGATAGCGGCACGAATGGGGCACAATGGAAAGCCCGCCACCTACCCTCGTGGTTGTCCTCGGCGCCTTCGGGCTCTACAAGGTCACCAGTGCGCGTGAGCCGGAAGCCTAGCAGAGCAGAGCGGGGAGCCGCAAAGAATATCTCCGACGCCAAGAAGCGTGGATGGAGGCCCAAATCAGGCAAGTCGAGAGAACCGCAATCGCAAGGTTCGGCCATGGAAGAATCTGGCTGGACAGATGTTCCACCGCAGTCTCCTCAGAAAGACCACAGGAAATGCGTGGTCATGTAAGCTTGAGATGGGCATATTTGAAATTTGCATTGGAGCTTCGTAAACTCGTTTCTTTGGAAAGCGATTCGAGCGAGTGGTTTACATGGTTGTTTTGTGCATTGTCGAAATCAAAGGCTTGTACGCCATTATTATTTGCCATTGTGGAGGATGTAGAGCGAGCATATCCGTATATATAATAGCATAATGAAGTTGACTCGATGTAGACGTTTTTATATATAATGATGGTGAAGAGCCGGTGCTTGCTGGGAATAAAGTCTAAAGGAATACATACAGGAGTCTAAATAATGTCGTGCATAAATCAACCGCCACGATTAGTATAGCCAAAACAATCCAAAACAAAGGGAAAGACCAAGACTAATAAATGCGACTACCACTTCGTTGTGAGGCTGCATAACTCTATTATAGAACTCGTAACCTCGTCCGAAGTGTAGAGAGAGAGAGGGAGATAAATGTAAAGAGGAACAAGGTAAAGGTTCTTTTTCGGGGTTAGATGCGCGGCGTCGTGCCCGGCACGTACCGCTTCCCACGATGGACATCGCCCAGCTCCGCCTTTTCCATGAGATCCGAAAAGGTCGTCATGCGGTCCCGCGCCTCATCGTGCACATGCCTGCCCCTCTGCTGCTGCTGCTGCTGCTGCTGCTGCTGCTGCTGCTGCTGCTGCAGAGGCGGGACTGCGTTTTCATCGGCAAAGACGTCGATGCTCTCCCCGCTCGCCTCGCGACGGACCACGTGCTGCGGCTCCGTGTGTCGCGAGAGGCGCTTGCTGGAGCGCATGCCGCGAATGGGCGCCAGCCGCCCGTTGGCGACGTGGCCGGTTTTGAGATGATTGTCGTCGTCGTTGTGGGCGTCGCATGAGGAGGCGGCGGAGGCGCGGCGCATCGACGGGTTGGGCGAGGTGAAGGGGTTGGGGATGGACAGGTGCCGCCGCTGCTGCTGTGGTGGTGTCCGGGCCGAGGGCGTGAGGTTGCGGGTGCGGCGCGCGGTGGCGGTGGCGATGCCGGAGCCGCTCCAGCGGCTGTTGACGGGCTGGTTGCTGATGGAGGAGAGGGCCGAGGGGCTCTTGAGCATAAAGTCGGTGCGGTAGGAGGATTCCTGCTGGACAATGGGCTCGGAGATGTTGAGCCCGCGGGCGGTGGTGGAGGAGGAGGAGAATGGTGGTGGTGGGCCGGTGCGGTAGCCCGTCGACTTTTCGTGCTGCTGCGCGGCAGATGCGGTGGTGGTGCGCTTGCGGCGGCGGAGGTAGAGGACGGCGACGATGGCGAGGATAAGGAGGACGAGGGCGCCGCCGACGACGCCGCCAATGATGGACATTGTGTTGGACTGGATGCCCTTTTCGGGGGCGGCGTCGCCGTCGCTGCCTGGCGTGGGGGTGGCTGTCGCGGACGCTGGTGTCGTCGTCTGTGAGGATGAAGATGATGGTGTTGCTGTCGTCGAGGCCGTAGACGTGGCCGTGCTCCTACTCGCCGTCGTGGTCGACCTGTCGTCTTCGCCGGGCTTTTTGGACTGGTCCTGGTCGAGGACGCACTGGCTGCTGCTGCTGCCGGCCTCGTCGCAGGTGTAGCCAAAGGGGCAGCAGCCGTTGGCGCAGGCCTTGAGCTCGACGTCAAAGACGGAGGTGAGGACGACGGCGTCGGGGTGGTCCTTGGGGTCCTGGAGGCGCACGTCGCAGGCAATGGGCCGGATGCGGTCGCAGGAGCTGCCGCCGGGGCAGCAGAGCGCCGTGGTGCCGCCGGCGAGCGACTGGCACTGGGCGCCTTGCGGGCAGCAGAAGCCAGAGGGCAGCGAGGAGGAGCAGGCCACGAGTTCCTTGCTCGTGCAGACGTCGTTGTCTGCGGCGGCGGCGGCGGCGAGCTCCTTGGGCAGGGCGTAGGTGCTCGCCGCCAAGAGAGCCAGTAATGCACGGCGGCGTGGCATGGTTGAGTAGTCCAGTGAGAAGTTATCGAGTTCGTTTCTGGTGGTATGGGCGTGAAGATGTCAAAAAAAGATGGTTCGTTTCTCTCCCGCGAGGAAGAGACGCGTGTGTGCTGATGGTTGTGTTTGGTCTGGTGTGTATAGCTGCGGCCAGCCGCAGTGCTCCGCGCAAGATTAAGAGAGGGTGAATGTGTGTCGAGGACTCGGGTGAGTGATTACGACGGTCGAGGTGTGTCGGGCGCGTAGCAAGTATGTACACAAACGGGCATCTATCTGCTTTCAAGAGTAAAGAAATCGTGTGTGTCTGGTTCACAAGTACGACAAAGGAAAGACAGAATATTGCAGACACAAAGGAAAGAGGGAAACGTATCAACACGAGTGTAGAACAAGTCGATATGTTGAAAGAAGTAAAGGGAGCAGGAGGGAAAGGTTACGAGAGAAAGGCAAGCAGTGAGACGTCATGTATGTTTTGGTGGGATGTGGTGCATGGGAAGCGCCGAGAACTTGAACGCGGGTCGAGGGCGAGAGGCCACCGGAGAGCTGAGAGCCGGTACCTGCAGCGGAAGCCCGGCATTGCGTGTGGTGTCATGCCAGGAATACAGTAGCGTGGTGGCGGCCATGAGAAAGAACTCGAAGCAAGCCTGCTGTAGTCACAGATGACTGAATGGTAAGCAGGTGGTTGTGTGCAGGCAAAGGCTGGTGAGTGGTGCGGCGGTGCACGTTACAACAAGCGCGAGGTATAGATGGATCGACAGGTCGAGAGACGTTGTTGAACAGAGGAGGACATGGTAGTTCGACCGTGGGTCAAATATAGAATTCAGCTAGACGACTGGGGAGCAGGGGTATGCAAAGAGGGCAAGACGCGAACAAGTCAGGCAAGTGGTTGTGGACGGATGGAGGGATGGATGGATGGATGGATGGAAGGGATTTGGCGCCGAGGCGGGCCAGAATCAGGTGTCGCAGCTTTGGCCAAGTTGGGCAGCCTGCAGCGCTGTGATTGGCCGACGGGTTGTGCTGAGTAGGTATCTAGCTTGTAGCATGTAGGTATGTTGAGTGGTGATACAGAATTTTACTGTCAACAGCAACAATAAAGGGTAAAAGAGACGGAAAGTCTTTAGGTGATAAGGAGGGCAAATTGTCAGCCTTTGATCATTGAAGCATAAACTGAAAAGAAAGTAGGTTGCTGGTGAATTGTGCCCGTTGTTTTGCTCCCGTCGTAGGCAACCGTTAGCGCCCATGAGCCTCTCTTCCAGGCTGCCCTGTAAATTACACCAGGGGCTGCTGCGCTGCGGCGGCGGCGTGGGGAAGCGTCGCTAGGCGCCGGACCACGATGCGAGATGACAAAGGGCAAATCTGCCAAGGCGCTCAACGCGGTCGGGAGTAAGGCCAAAAACCAAGGAACAAAGAAGACGGATAGACCAGGATAGGAGCGGAACCACGGCCAAGACCATGTGCTTGAAGGCGGAGAGAGAAAAGAGGCCTCTCGAGCGATTTTGCTCAGTACCTACAGTACCCATCCAGCAGTACCGCTCCAACCCCAGACGCCCCCAGTGGTCATCACCATAGGACGCAGCACCAGCCATCTCGCCCCCATGGCCCCAAACAACGCACAAACTAGAGAAAGTTGCTGGTTTCGATGTGGATTCAATTGTCTATTGGCTGTTTAAACAGTACACATGCCCTCTCCCGTGACTCTTTTATTTATTTATTTTTTGTCTTTCTTCGTCCGAAATCAGTATTCCGAAGCCCAGTGGCAGTGGCAAAAGAACAGCACAAGTTAAGGCCCGCTTGGCATCACGAGACCCCCAACAGGGCCCGTCAGCGACAAAGTCGGTCAAGAAGAGGGAAAGAGTCACTTTAGGAGGAGGACGCAAGTGTCTGGATTTACCAGGTCTCAGACGTGAAGCGTTTACTCCCTGTATTCTGTACACCACTGTTTTTCATTTGTACAGAGGGTGTGTCTTTTTTTTTTTTTTTTCTTCTTCTCAATTGCATCGTGCCGAGGGTCGGTAATACTTGCAGACTGGTCATAAAAAAGACCAATGAAGCCAAAGGGCGCTCCGTTCGTATGGCAATGCTCTTTATGGCCGTTATTGATTGAAAAAGGAAAAAGAAAAAAATGGTGGCCACATGCTTTGCTAGAGCCACCTCTGCAAACTGCAACGTCTGGTGGCGGCGACGACAAGGTGGCCTGAGACATGCGTTGGCGGGCTTGCCGTTGGGCATCAACCACTATATTTACGCCTCTCCTCCCCAGCCGTGCATGCATGCTCACCAAGATAATCCGACGTAGACCAGTATATCAGCCATTCCTCGGCCCTTTTTTCCCGTCTAGGTACTTCTTCTGCATGCGGATACAGTGCGAGGGAATTGGTACGCCTCGTTTCCTTTCTGCACGCCCTCTCTCCCGCCACCACCCCTGGCTCTACACAATCAAGTCTAGGCACATGTGCCGCCTGTCGCTGAGCTGTAACCCAACTGGTAGATAGGCACGGCCGTGTGCAGCCGTCCTGTTAGTTGCTCACGTCTGTCGCGGGGCTCAACTCTTTTCGACGGCAGGATCGTACAATTTCCATCTTTTGGAAAAAGAGCTCCACGTGTCTCTCGTCTACCGTGGGCATGGACTTGGATGAGGGCTCGCTACTGGTGTCCTAGCCGCCTTTACCATGGTAAGGGTTCTGTCAGAGTATAGGTAGTAGTGGCATACCATACTGATATTGTCATTCAATTTTTTTTTAAAAAAAAAAAAAATATCCAGACTATGCAGAAAATGCACTGTACTCCTGCTTTCTATTCAGGGTGCCATTCTTCCCAAGTTTTTCCGCCTACTGCTTGTCACTTGTACGCGACAAGATGAATCTTACTACCCGGTAGCATAATAGTCGCGACACTCGGAACTATTTTTTCTAAATCCTTCCTTTTTCGTTTTTCCCCTTGGCTCCGCTGTTCATCGCCTTTCCCACTACATCTCCTTATCGGATCAATCCGGACACTGAGTCGTCGGCAGATTTGACCCAGCACAGATTAGTTCCATCGGCACCGCTCAGCGCACACGTTGTATCGGCTACCCATACTCCCCAAATGCTACCTTGTGAAACACGGCCACGCACAAAACTGGAATAAGCTTTCAGACCGGAATAGATCTATTCGACTACCGTATCATGGCCCAAAATCGCTGGCACTCTGCGTCTGTGTTCTTCGGCAGGGGAGCACGGAGAGCGGGACGGCTGGTAAACTCTAAATCGGGGCATGTTGGATCGGAAGCCGGCATCAGGGTCTGCCTACGGCGGCATGGTTCCGGCTTTTAGGTCGGAGGAAAAGTTTGCGGCTTCCAAGATTCCTCCAAGCTGCGACAGATCATGGGAACCCAGCCGGCTTTCACGCCTCCCGTCCATAGCCCGCGACGCAGTCAAGGTCTTGCGGATAGTCACTCTGCCGTGTTGTTAGCGGGACTGTTTACCTTTTGCAAGTTGGAAATACTTGGATCTTGTCGCTTGCTTTGCTAGATCACGGGCAAGACGAAAGCGCCATGCTCTTATGCTGCACTCGGAGCACAGATGATCCAGAGCGATCTCGTTGCAGCGCGTCAATTCCGTAAACGGTGACAGGATCCCCACGTCCATCTCGAATGGAAACACACTAGAACTCTACGGATCACGGCACGTTTGCTGATTACGAGTCAAGCTTCTGGCGCCAGTCGCTAGCGACGTGGGTGATGGTGGACAATCGATCCCCCCGCACAGTTCCTGGCCATCGACGGGGCCATTGCTGTCCAACGTCCGTGATTTAGTGGATGTTGAGAAGATGTTCCTCCTTCCTCGAGGTGGGACGCATTACTCGCACTCGTGGCATCAAGGTCAAGAACCCTGACCGTGCGCCGATGTAGCCGGCACACAGCTCGGCCTTGCAGACCCAGATTACACTTTGCACAGGCACTTGTGAGCAGGACGGAAAACGGCATTGTTTGAATGGAAGAACGTGTTTCATCTTCATGTTGTGTACAGAAAAAAAAAAACCTAAACACCTCGAGCGACTGCTCTGGAATGATTCATCCGCTGCCAGCAGCCCCAATGCTCCGCATGGTATATGGTTTAAACGAGTGATGGTATAACAAAAAAATTCCACAATGCCGCCTTGGGCTTGGTCGCATGAAATTCATCAAACTCCGTGAATCCAAGCAAAAAACAAAAAAAAAAAGAAGAAATGCTTCAACCCCTTTCCAAGTGTCCAAGTGTCCAAAAAAATCGTTGCCAGCAACATGGCTGGTTCTAGTCTGCCCATGACTCTCTCGTCTTGTGGCCGAAATGCCCCATTGCGCACCGCCTCGCGGCGTCCTCTATAAGAAAAAGAACCAAATCCAGCAGGTATATAAAAGGTATAAAAAGGGGGAAAAGAAAAAAAAATATGTAAAGAAGAAATCGCAAACGGCAGTTTCCAATCGCCAGCTTTGCAAGACACGATGCAAAAACCGTGACCAATTGAAATCGTCAACAGACGCAAAAAAAAAAAAAAAACTTAGATGAGGAGATAATCCCAGCCATTCATCTGCATCACGTCCCTCCAGTGCACATGCGGCAGCACATCCTCAGCACCGGCCGGCTGCGCCGCGAGCTGGTCGTTTTGGCGCCAGACCTCGCGCAGGACGCACGTCATGCGGCCAAAGGAGCCGCAGAGGGCGGCATCGCCCAGCGCCGCGACGCGCTCCTCGATGAGCGGCCGCAGCGGGCTGTCGGCCACGCTAAAGGCGCCGCCGACGAGGTAGACCCAGACGAGGTTGCGGTCGTGGCCGTGCGGGCCGGCGGGGATGAAGCGCAGCGCGTGGGCGAGCTTGTCGACGAGGCCCAGCGGCGAGGGCTGCGCGGGCGTGAAGCCGGGGACGAGGCTGCAGAGGTAGATGCGGGCGGCGAGGCGAAAGGCCGCGGTGATGTTGCGGGCGAGCTGCTTGGGGGAGAGGGTGCCGTTGGCGTTGAAGGGGAGCCGGGGGGGTTGGTGCTGCTGCTGTTGTAAATCACCGTCGAGCTCTGTGAGGGAGATTTGCTCGCCGAGCGAAGAGACGTGCTGGCAGAGGAGCAAGTCGTCCATGCCATTCTTCTTGAGCGACTCGAGGCAGGCAATCTCGGAGATGAGGTACATGACGCGGTCCTCGCAGCCCATGAGCTCGCGCAGGCCGAGGTGGTGGTGGCTCGGCGACAGGTGCCGGTCGCGGTAGGTGTGCGCAAAGGTGGGCGACATGCCGAGCATGGAGGCGCCGAGGATATCGATCCAGGCCGCCAGCGTCATGTTGAACGGCGTCGGGGCCGGGGCCGGCTCCGGGACGGCCACCAGCCGCGCGAGGTCGAGCTTCTGCACCAAGCTGATGGCGGCCTGAAAGTGCTGGTGCCAGGCAATGTCGAGCAGGCCATCGTCCGGGCGGCCGACGACGCACTGGAAAAAGATGAGGCCGAGCGTCGCCTCGAGGATCTGCTCGTGGTCCTCGTCGCGCTTGAGCGCCTCGCAGAGGGACCAGATGGTGGCGTAGCGGTGGCGCATAATGTCGCCGTCGACGTCGCGGCCGTCGGGCGCCGGGCGGCCCGTGGCCAGGCTCACGCCCTTGATGTGCTGCGCCGCCGTGCTCAGGCAGCAGTGCAGGTAGATGCTGTTGTGCTGCACCGCCGGCAGGATCAGGTCCGAGCCCACCGAGCCGTGCTGGTTGGACTCGAGGAGGGGGAAGATGGTTGGCATCACGTGCTGGATAAAGTGCTCCAGGAGCCGCTGGTCGCCGTCGTCGAGCTCGACGCGCACCTGCCGCGACTCTTGCGCCGGCCCGTGGGCAAAGTCGAAAAAGTTGACGTCGAGGGCTTCTTCCGACAGCGACGCCCGGCGCTCCTGGTGGACGACGTGCTCCGTCCAGCCGCCGCTGCCGCTCAAGGAAAGGGCGGTGCCGGGCGGCGGCGGAGTGTGCATGGTGCTAAAGGTCGAGACGTGCGACTCGCGGACAGTGGGCACATCATTGACAAACATTTGGCGCTCCGTCTTGACGTCAATCTCGTACGGCGTGTAGCCGGGCCCGTAGATGAAGTCGGGGTGTATCTGCCCGTTGTAGGCGACAAAGTCGGCGCCGTCCGGCGGGCTGTTAAAGTTGAAGCCGGTGCTGCCGCCGCCGGATGCGCGCGAGTCGATCGAGGCCGAGCGGTTGCGGTCGTAAAAGTCGGAGCCGCCCGAGGCCGATGTGGGCATGGAGTGGCTGAGGCTGGGCGGCGGCGGGCTGACGGAGGAGTGAAGATCATGAGTGGCCGACTTTTCGGCGAGCTTCTTGCGCTTGATGATGATTTTGATGTCTTCCTTGTTGCGGCGGCGCGCCTCGTTGTTGCTCCACCAGATTGGTCGCTTATACTCGCACTCGAGGCCGAGATGCTGGCAGGCGGAGCAGTGCGGTGTGATTTCGTCGCACTTTTTTCTTCTCAGGCGGCAAGTATAGCATCCTATTTGTACAAAAGTGTCAGAACAGTGAGCCTTTTCTCTCTGGCCCTTGCGCAGGGTTGGCGATGCGCGGTCGAGCCCATGTCCCCCCCCCGTGTAAGTCGAGCTGCGCGAGGCGTGGGGTCCACGTACCTGATCTTGAGCGGCGATGCATCTGCGTCTTGGTCTTGGAGACGCCGTCGGTGGCAGAGGCCTTCATGGTCGTCGTCTTGGCCTTTGCGGTCTTTGTCGTGGCCATCTTGACGGAGCTGACGGGAGCTTTGGCAGGTGTTCTGCGCATGCTGGGGGGCAGGGCAGACATTTGTATGGCGGCCCGGGTGGGATATCCAACTTGGTCTGGGGCCCTTTTTTGTCGGGGCAAGCTAGCACAGGGCCTTGCACAAGGCACTAGCTGACTTGAAGCTGGGTAACTGAAAAGGCCTGGCTTGAGCCGGGACGGGAGGAACAAGAGAATGGAGAGGAGGTGATGGAAGGGAGGGTGTGCGTGTAACTACCCGTGGAGGGTGTGGCAGTAGTGACGCAGCAGGGGGTGCAGGGGGAGTGCGTTGGTGGCACGTTGGCACGGTGCAAGCACACTGTGTGCAATGGCGTACGAGTAACAGGGGAGTGAGTCTTGCAGGACCAAGGCGCGGGCCTTTTTTTTCCTTTCTCGGAGAAAAGAAGGAGAGGGGCAGCACTGGGATGCTGTGGTCTGCTGAGCGTCGGGGTCGTTTTCATGTGCGAGCCAGGAAATTAGTCGGACTCTGGACAAGTCCTCTGCGTCGACGGATTGGCTGGCGCCGTGGTATGGACGGCTGCTGTTGAGAGGGTTGACTGGTGTGCGATGCTTGACGGCGCAGTCATGTGGCTGTGGTTGTTTGATTGGAACAAGGAAATTAACGAGTAATTTTTCTTGATGTTGGAGTCGGAAATGAGTCCAAGAAAAATAAAGGATTGTTGGTGTTGTTGTTGTTGTTGTAAGCAAGGCCAGCTCGCTGTTGTAATTGGTGATGGTATCAAGAGGAAATCGTCGACAAAAAAGAGGATTAAACAAAATGGGGGTTAAATCAATAGGCAGGAACAGAACAAACAAAGACTTTTTCGGACCAAAAAGAGACACTTGAAAAACTTCTTCTTCACCTTGCACGCCGAAAGCAAAAGAGGGTTAAATTCCAGACCTGGGCGGCAAGGCCTTTCGTCTTATACCACTGGCCGCCTCCATCGCGGCCACAACGACGACACTGCTGGCACTTGGTGCGTGATGGCTTTGGCTGCGTGGTTCGCAGCTTTGGTTGTTTCTATTTTTGAACACAAGCCATCTTTTGGGGGGGGGGGACATGCTGCTTCTTCTCCCCCCGCTTCGCTGGCAAAAGCACCCAGTGCAACCTCTCTCTCTCTCTCAACCACACCACCCACAACACTGCACAAGTTCAAGTTGCTCTGCGCTTAGAGCTACCAATCAAGCCCTGAGAAAACCAGCAGCGGGCCCCGCTCCCAGCTCCCAAAAAAAGACGAGATGCGGACTGACCCCCCCATCGTCCCGGGGGCAGGGATCTTTTGCAAGAGACAGCTAATCAACAGCGAGAGCGGCACAGGAGCTGGGGCCGGGGGCATGCATGACCTTGCTTGTCTAGCCGTTGCCCATAGTTATGGAACCTCGATGTTCTTCTGATGTGGATGGGCAGATGGGGTCCTCCTCCTCTTCCTGCTCCTCCCTCTCTTCCCCCGCCTCTTCTCTTCTTGTGCATCCTTGCTCCCCGGCTGATCAAAAAAGGCAACAGCTGAGCTGCGATGCCGGCAAGGATACCTCATACCTGTGCGCTCTCATGCCCCCACCGGCGGCTCGGTTTCTTTTTTCCTCTCGCCAACACAACACATGTAACGGTAGACCAGGTTGATGAGGCTAGCATGCCATCGCCCAATTCAACGAGCTTGCCGAGATTACACATTTGTAACCTGTGTGCCTGTCCACCAAGACTGGCTTCTCGAGTTTCTTTCTCGAGCCTGGCGCGCTTTCCCGACGCAAGTCTAGATGCTGCCGTGATAGTTCACCATACACTAGCTTGCTTATCCGGCTCTCTTGCCCTTCGGTGATGGCCCGGGATCAGGGCTGATAGTAGTCGGAAGAAAATGTCATTTTTCCTGCGGCTCCAGAATATGATTCTGCAGCTCCAACAAGCTGCCCCAATGTGCCACCATGCCCAAAATCTGACCCGCTCCCGCCCACAGCCAGCCAGCTACACCGGCAATGCAGCTCTGCATGTCCGCCCGTTGACCGCATCACTGCGCTGGAGAGAGACGTTTGCTCACAGTCTTTTTTCCTGCTCTGATTTTATTCGTTTCGATGCAACATGACGCAGAGAGTACCCGCAGTACCCAAAAAAAAACATGTCCCAGGTCGGCCCAGGGCCGTTGTCTTCAACAGAGTTTTGTTTCCGCATGCACGAAGAAAAAGGCGCAGGGATTGAAAGACGGGAGCGCGCACATGCAGTCATCGACATTCAGCGTGGCACGCGCAAACCCTTCTCTGCGTCGTCAGGGATGGGAGAGGTGCATAGCTCGCACAGAAGAGCGGTAAGGACTCGGGATTGGTGGGTTTTACAAGTCAAAAAGCTGTCCTGGTGCAAGTGGGCGGGCTACTTGCTGGCCACGAGCCGTAACTCAATCAACACACACTGTGGTGTGCTTGGCTCTGAAAGGGCCGCTCGGGAGGCGGATAGGCAGAGCGTGACCTCTCAGCGTATGCCAGTAAGCAGCAAAGTACAGCTACAGGTCAGAGTATCCGTAACCCGAGGGCGGTCGACGGCAGGGAACAAACCAGAACAAAGGGCCTGGAGGAATGACATTTCGGGCAAAGCCCAGTATTTTTGGGGGCTGCAGCTGGGGCAGACAGAGCAAGAGAGCGAATTGCGCCATCCGAACATGGCGATTCCAGCAAGACTGCTAGCCCGGTTATTACGCACTACCGCGTTATTATCTGATGGTCACCCGTCCTCGACCCTTGGAGGGGCAGGGGGTACTCGTGCCACACACCCACATCCCTATATCATGTCAAGTCACAAAGCCGACGCCCATGCACGCCATGCCATGGCCCATATGGCCCACGAGAGAGACAAGAGCCGAGCGAAAATGGCCTGGCGCATCATCGCATGCACGCCGCCTCCGCAGAGGGAAGCTTGAAATTTTTTGGCGCCCTTGTGCTCGTAGGAAACAGGCCATGTGTGTGTGTGTGTGTGTGTGTGTGTGTGTGTGTGTGTGTGTGTGTGTGTGTGTTGACAGAAGCAAAAGTGGCACGAAAAACGCGGTTAATTGCTGCAGACGAGTCGCGTGAATGGCTGTGGTGTAATACACGGGGCCAACTACTAATTCACAACGAGCAGCACCGAGGCCGCGGGACAACAATGAACAAAGGGCGACGGCGGAGAGTGTGGGCAACATCCACAGCGGCAAGTCAAAAAAAAAAAATGTTTACGCGATATCGAGATTGAGACAATGAAACGGGATTTCGGCTTCCTGTCTCTCCAAACTCTGTTGTGCAATGCGCTCGTGGCTCGCTGTCAAGAGAGAGCGAGAGCCATGGGGGGATTGGAGCAGGTGGAGGTGAGTGGGTGGGCGTGGACAGACTATCCGTCATGGTTAGCGAGCCTCTTTTCTTTTTCTCTCCTCTCTCCAAGGTAGGATCTCGTGGCGTTTTTTTTTTAAATTGGAAAAAAAAAAGGCTGGCAATACTGGTAAATAAGAGAGGGCACCGCTGTATCCAGCTCCCATTGGCGCCACCCAAACCAACCCTGGTCAATGTGACAAGACGGTAGAGGTGCAGCTGCTGGCCTCGTTTTCATTCTTGTCCCCCTCTTCTTCAGCCACTGCCATGTGCCTTTTCATTCGCTCGAGCTGTGGGCAGGCTGTTTGCGGGGTGCCTTAGTCATCGATGAAGGCGCCCGGGAGGCACACATCTTCTTCTCATCATCATCACATCAATCAGAACAACTTCATCAACAACTTCTCTCTACGTGTGATCTGCAACTTATTAGAGCCCGTCAACATACCACACCACCCGGTGGCCGCGCGGGGCGGGACCAACCGACAAAAAAGAGCAAGGAACCTTTCCCCCCCCTCCTCCGGAGCTTGTTGCTTAGCGTCGTCGCCCAGAAGCCTGCTGGCGATCGAGATTGGCCATCGCTCGCATGGTGCTAGCCATGGGGGCCTGCCTAGCGCATCTCTAGCGGGCTGTCGTTGGCTGGACGGTTGACCAATGGCTCTGCGGGAAACCAGGGTCTGCACACCCTCGGCCATTTCGTCACTCGCTCGCGCGGTCTTTTTTTTTTCTTTTTTTTTTCGGCTCTCAAATCCAGAGTACATGATCTGTATGGAGTAATGAGCGAGTCTTGCGTCTCCGCTGCTGTGCTGTGAATGGACGAGCCCGGCCAATTGTCGTCGCAGCGGCGTGTCGAGACTGTGGTTTGGGTGGTGGGTGGTTCGAGTTCCGCTGAGGTATATTATCATGTTGATAGAGGCGTCGCAACAACGTGACCCTAATGATCCAGATGGCCAGTCTGCTTTCATCTTTTGGCTCATCTTCATCTCTTCATGTCGGCCATGCCCTTTTGAGTATTCCATCTTTGTACGAGCACCACACTCGTGTCTCCCAGAACAGGGCCATGTTGCAATGTCATACCATACTGGACTTGGGTAATCCGTCTTGACACTGAGTAATTCTGCCTCTCAGCGCCAGAGTGCAATCTTCCACTTCACATCCCACCATCGGCTCGCTGTGCTTTTTCCACAATCTTCAATCATCAATGCTGGCTGGCACGGATCCCTGCACCTCACGAGTACAACAGTGTCACCAGCTCTACAGCCGAGTCTTCTTCACCCTTCTTTGCACAGACCACCCATCCATCTACCTGCTCGCTACGTATACCGTCCCCCAACAAATCCCTGTCTGTTCTCAATCCCCGCAGTACTAGCCGGCTGCTCGACTCCAAGTATCTATTTCGGGTTAATTACATCACAGCTCGGCACCTCTCACTCACGCCAGTGATATCCCCTCACTCTGGTACCGCACGCAATAGTGCGTGCATAAACACCACACCATCTATTGATGGGCGCTTACAAGCTCACTGAGATGCTATTTTTAATTTATATCGCCATCCTTCATGTTTTCGGGCTAAATACTCGCTCTGCATGAGCCTCATGTACCCCTCACGGTGCTGGTCCTTGTCACTGTCGTACTATCCCGCCATCACACGCCGGCTGCTCATCAGTTTCCCGGCCGAACCAAGTGCTTCTCTCTGCTGCTTCTTTTCCATCTAGACTCGCTATCCATTGTCGGATCCACCGCTAAGTTTTTCACTCTCTTCCGGGCTCCGCTGTGATTCAACGAGAGTGCACTCTTCTGCGTGCCATCCTGTGAGTTCATGTAGCACCAGTGCACCACGCCTCTTTGGTCGAGTACGTGTATACATCTGACTCAAGCTACCCATGGGCGGACTCCCTCCCGTCGAGGTCGCATCTGTTGCCAACCCGAAAGTTCGGGTGCCGTTCCTTGTGACTGCATGATGAACTGCAAGCAGCAGCATCTTGCACGCGTACCTGCCTCAACACAATGTCGTGACTCTGCAGCCCTGCTTTTCGTATTTGCGTCATGGCTGCGTGATGTCGGTCGAATTCGCTGAATCTGTGCCACCACTCGTGCCTTACCGCCTTCTCATGTGAAGCGGAACCGAGCTCCTGAGCCTCAACAGATTTCACACCGTCTTTGCCTACCCTGCACAGGAAGACAAAAGAAAGAAAACCAATCCATTTTACCCAGCACAGTCCGTGCCCGTCACCTCCACCCCGACTATAGCCTGCAATGCGATGGTGACTTGCATGATCGACTTGATAGCTTGTGTTCCGTCTCCATGCGGTGCGCCAGCCGGTCTAGTAGAAGCCGCATGAACCGGGCGCAACGTCGGCCTTTCAATGTTGCATGGCAGGCCTTTTGAGGCTGTTCAACACGAGGAAAAAGTATGTGCAACTCTCGCCACGCGATAAGAAAAAGCAAAAAGGCCAAAGTGATGGATCGACCCTCCATCAATGGCAACAGCGCCTTCCTGACGAGGTTGCAACCACTTGGCTCCCCCCAATTTCTCACACCACCACACCACTTTCCATGTACAACTGGCGCAGTGCTAAACCGTTGTGGCTTGCGGGCCATCCACACCATCTTCCACCGCCGTGGCTGGGAAACTAGCATCTGTGCTGTTTCCCCAGTCTCAATCAAGAAGCCGCTTTCTTTGGTCGCCCACGCCAAGATTGGTAGCACGCTTCCTTCTTCGCCATGTGCATTGACTCGTCACAATGTGGCTCGCCGCCTTTCTTTTTCTCTTCCTTTTCCTTTCTCCGTCCTGCCACGAGTAACAGATTAGTTTGGCCCGCCTTTGCAACCGTTGAACCTTATGCAAGTAATTCTTCCCGGTGAGATCTTCTTCTGTAGGTTGACTTGGCGTTCACATGGACACCAGATGAAGACCTGTCACATTTATCTCGGGGAAACCCATCTTTTTCCTGCCAGCCTTTTCTCAACTAGAGCCTCACAGCGACGATTCCTTTTTTTTCTGGCTTCGCAGCCCCGAGGAATGACGGCCTTGTCTGTTTCCTTTCGTGACGATGGGTCTGCGCGAATAAAGCTTCTCTAGAGGCGGGGTCCGTAGGGTCTTTTTTCGACACCACATCTCCGCTCCCAACATGGATCGAATGCCCCTCTCTCAACCCTCCCAATTGCAGACAAAACACAAAGCGGTGGCTTTAAATTGGAGATTTATGCCTTCACGGTTCTACAGTGGAGACTCTTGCTCCATATTCTTGCTCAAGGCAGTTCACGCCGGAGAACCGATCGGGCGAGCGCAACAGTCAGCGCAGTGCGACGCAGCCAGACTCCAGTCTCTCCACCTGGGCAGTCCTACAGATGGGTAAATGTGACCATGTGGAAGTCAGAATTGTTCGACCCGCCAGTGCCGTCTTGTTGACTTGCCGATGCGGCACGCCGGAGTTGCAGTTGCACGTTGGCCGACAATTCCTGACGCCACCAAAACTCGAAAAGAAAAGTGCATTGTAAGCCACGCAAGAAGGGGGGACGAACCCAAAGTTCCCATCCACGTGGGCAGCACAATCATTGCCGGCTGCCTCTAGGTCTGGTTATACTTGCTCAGCTCGGAACTTTCGCGGTCGTTGCCGTGTAATACAGCCAAGTGCCAATAATTGCCACGCGTATGAAGCGATGTTTCCCAGTCGCGAACTCTGGTCACATGGTGAGGCTGTCGCTGTTGACTGGCAGGTACAAAGTGAAGCAGCCTGTCATTACCACATGGCCTGCACTTGCATCACACCCTCCTCCGGCGAAGCGAGTCCTTTGTGGTCAAGCTGTGCTTGGCGGGTGCTAAAATATCAACGCGGCTCACTTGTGAACGCCTGTCTACTGAGCAGGATGGTGTGGTGGAACCCTTTGTTGCTCGTCGAATTCAGGCACATTGTCTGGACTATAATCTGCACATCGAGCCGAGTATTTTGTGCTACAAGTTTGGTAGCATCGTTACGTTGGTTAAGCAGCACGCTCTACTCGGTTATTGCCTTCTCTCGGCATCCGGTTGGATTCCTGCCGGTCGGCCTTCATGCCCTCTTTTGCAATGTATAACCAGCATGTCTCAAAACAAGTGGTGGACATCAAGCCTTGGGCTGAGATAGCAACCGAGCAGCCAGGCAGCCAGGATGTGGCTCGGTTCGTGGGGCAGGCTGTGCGCACTGTGATGGGGCGGGGAAGTGTCTTCCCTAGCCCGGTGATGGCTTCTGTAGCTTATCGCAGCACGGCACCGGCCCCAGCAGTTCCGACGCCATTTAGTATGGCAGGCGAAAAACGCCGACGCCTTGAAGGATGTCAGAGCGACAATCTCAACAAGAAAGCCAGCTTCGGTTGTTCTTGTCCACGCCCTGGCTCGTAAAAAAGTCAATCACCATGTCCAACAGTGTTCAAAACAGGTAGCTGAAAAGTTCACCGGCGAAATGTCTCCCTTGGGCGGGGATCCTGATGCGCCACGCAGATGTTTTTCCGCACGGAGCGATGCGTTCCGGAACCTATGGCGCCAGTGGCCAAGGGGGTTGCTGCAGGTTATCACAAGACATGCCATTGGGCTGAAGCAAGACGCCGCAAAAATGTTTTTTTGAACGAGTCGGTGAGGATCTGCAAGACTTTCTGATTCGACATTGACATGCAGATGGGCATGCAAATGGGCCCAATTTAGCGTCGCAGTTGATCCCGGATGCGTGTGTGTGCATCGGCGCCGCACTCGAGAGTGGTGGCTTTGCAATTGATCAATCAAGATGGCGATTTCTGAGACTAGGAGCCACTGAGCAGCACGATGGATTTGAAGCAAAACCATGGATCCGCGCTTTGGCTGGGCTGGAGGGTGGCAGGTCGACGAGGAATATGACAGCCACAATGCGAGCAAATGCAACGCAGTTCATGAACAACATGGCTTTTTTTTCTTGCGTCGCCAATCCCCGCAAATCTGCCCTTTTCGTCGTTCAAATTGAAGAAAGCGGCAACCCGTCCCATGCAGGGTGGCGGCGGCCGACGCTGGCTTGCAACTAGCGATTGGAAGGACGGGTGGCTCACCAATTGCAAGGAGCGGGCTCGTCGCTGGTTGTCGATTGGGCATAATGGAAATTGGCGACGACCCTGGCATCCAAGCAACGAATCCTGGCTTTTGTGGTGTCATGTCACACCCGGCTCTGACAGGTGCATGGTGCCCCCATATGCCGAATGAGCGAGAGAGGGGGAAGAAACGGCTGCCTGGCATACAGTAGCTCCGGATAGACCGTGTGTAAGACTGGTGTAGATCGAGACTACCACGCTGCAATTCCGGATGCCAATGAAACTAATCTTTGGACCACGAGACGGCGTAAAGAGAGCAGCGAGAGTCCGGACCGCAGAGCCGGCTAGCAACGAGCGAGGACTATCCTGTATCGCATAGGAAGAAGAATCGCGGCCGAGCAGTAGGCCAGAGACCGGGGCCTGCATGGCTAGCTCTCTCGGAGGAGTTAGTATCGTTGCATGGCGACATGGGGGGTTGATGATGGAGGTGTGGGTTGTTTGTTTGTTGGTGACAATTGAGATTTTGCTGTGGCTGATTGATAGGCGTCCGGCAGACATACAGTGCAATACAGTGCGGTATGGCGAGCAGCGAGGCACAGTGCGACATCAATGGCCCTAGACCCTTGCCCTGTCTTTTGTGGCTTAACGGCACCCCCCATCCTGCTCCACCACCCCGTCAAGCTCCATTGCGGCTTCTTACTACGTACAACTTTGTCTCTCCGTCTATCGCTCATGACAGGGGGCAGGACGAAAAGGTCCCCTGCTCACAAGTCTTGCGACATTTTTCTCGCATCACTTTGCCAATACACTTGGTGGCTGGTTCCGAGACTCGTTGCATAAAGGAGCGGAGATTCGATGCAGGTTGCAAAAGGGAATAGTAGCAGAGACAACATCACGGAACAACTCCACGCAACCATTTTTCCTCTTGTCATAGCTGGCTGCAAGTACGGATCGCAGGGGATCCTCTCACAGCCAACAACTCTTTGGGGATGGCGGAATTACATGTGGCGGAAACGTGGACCATTCAGGGACCAGGATTGCCCATGAGGCTTGCGGTGTAAGTCATGCGTAGGACAACCAGAATGATCGTCGCAAGCTGAACCCAGGTCGCTCTGGAAGACTGCAAACGATTGATTTGAAAGAATGGGCGAGTAATGAGCCTGTACACCTTTTACACCCACCCTGTCGCAGCTGTCATTTTCTTTCTAGTTTGCAATGCGTTGCCGACCGTTGAGCTAGGCTCACGTCTTAGACAAATGCTCAATCGGTGTCCCAATCGAAACAAGCAGGCCGCACACAGCCGTCTGCTGATCAATCGCATCTCGGCTTGACCTTGTGAATCTGTATCGGTCGGGAGCGTTCTCTTTGGCAGCATAGTCTTCCGTCCGGTGGGCATTGCTCAAGGCTGCTCCTCAGCCGCTGCCGCTCCTCCTCTTTCCCAAAACCAAGGCGGCGGCGTTGCAAATGACATTCATCCATGTCAGCTGCGCGTCCGCTAGTACACTGTTTTCTGCTCCAAAAAGCCTTATGCTGTGCAACATGAGAAAGACGGCTGTGCCCCTTCGATCGCTGCGAGATTGCTTACTGTTACTGAGTGCTTGTGATACCTGCCACTTCTTGTTATTCTCCCTCATCCCTGCGCTGCCTCTCGCCAGTCGGCGTATTAAGACCTTGCTCGGAGCCCATTCCGCTAGCCCCCAGGTGATGGAGTATGGGTCTCGGATGAGGGGCCTTTGTCTTTTGCAAGTGCCGTGACTCACGGCAAAGGGTGGAGAGGAGGAGCGGGAAAGGCTGGGAAACAGCCTTTGCATCGGCTCTTTATCATCTGTTTCGCAAAAAAGTCATGGGAGATAAAGTTTCGCGTGCTTCTTGTCCACGCAAGGCCTCCCGACCGCCGGCCTTTATATACAACCGTTTTCAAGTTGGTCGTACACAACGTTGGAGCCGTTCCCGAGCCTCACCTCCGCCAGTCACACGCCATGCGAGCTCTTTAAAACGACAACGTGACCATGCCGACAGTATTGTCCAACGTGGTGTGGGTGGTCAGTGGTATTGGCGGTGGACTTTGCTTGACCAGGCTCCTCTCCCCGCCAGTCTCTTGCAACGATGGCTTACCCCGGTAATTATCTAGGTGACTACAGGCATAGCAAAATAGATGAAATAAGAGGCCAGTTGCATGGGGAAACCAAAAAGTCGAGAGGCCGGGGGGGTCTAGGGCGGTCGGCGAGGAGCGGGATGGCGTTGAGACCCTGGTAGTGTGCTTGTGCAGGGTATACGTATATGGGACAGACTAATCAGCACAACTCCTCGGAAACTCGGCGCTTACAGGAGAGCAAGAAAACCACCATACGTAGTAGTGATTTGGTGGATCTCCTTTGGGCAATCCGAGCCTACTAACATACTGGTACGTCCGCCATGCATGCCTACCAGTACGTTTCCGCTTGAGTGACACCTCTGCTTCCTTCTTTCTGCTGGTGACATATGCGCATGCTTGAGACGCACAGCGAATCGTGTGTAACCGTTGACCTGCACGCTGCTCGCTGGCCCGACTTTTCTTCATGCATGAAGCAAGTTCATATGGCTCCAAAAGCCCATCTTTCCGGCCCAGCTCTTGGCCTAGCCATGGATCCTTTTTGGCACAGACATGGATGGTCTGGAACCGACCTGCAGGCCCTTTGAGCATTTGCCCAATGGTGAGGCTGCTCTTCGCGCCGTACCCCGGCCGCACCAGCGCCAATGCACCTACCTTTTTCGCCCAATGAGCTCACGATGCGCCCCTCTCGGCGACCTGCGGGCCAGCCAAAAGGGCCTCGTAGTTACTAGGCCATCTTTGACTGCCCTCTTTTCGTGCTTTTTGGCAGTTGGACTCGCCTCGTGGCGCTGTGACTGCTGCTGCTGGTTACCCCAGGTCTGTTGTGAATGTGCCGTGCTCGCGCAACTTGTGTGCCTCTCCAAGCAGGATACCCCCTCCCTCTTCGGATGGGTGACCCCCCCCCTTCAACGCCAGGTGGGCGTGGCGCATGGGTTGATATGCTGTGTGCGCTGGCCTGTCACTTGTTCTATTCTCGTTCACAGCAGCAGACTCGCTGGGCCATGTAGGTCGTGGCAACCCGTCACACTCTAGTGCCCTCCCTTCCTCTGCCACACACCCCAACGTTTCCTCTGGCGCTTCAAGACAGCGGTCACAGTCGAAATCCCGACCATGCCCGCCAACATTGGATACATAACTCTCCGTGGGCCACTTGGGCTGCATCTCTTCTGATCCTCCTTCTCGAGTTTTTGCAAAGCGTGTCCATCTCTCGCGAGATTTTTGTTATTTCCATTTAAATGTGTCTACAACCGAGTCTCACGACATCTGTTCTACTATAACCGGCTTATAAGCCTAGAGATATCTTGCCGCTGGCAACAGCACCCCAACCACTCGCATAAACCCCTCCATTTATATAGCCGGGGATTCGAGTATCCAGATTGATACCAAAGAGAGTTCGCCAGAGCTTGTTCTTCTAATTTGATCAATCGGCCAAAATGGTAAGCTGGCATCAAAGATATGGTTACGATGTATGCACCACATTTCGCTAACACTCTCATCAGGAGTACGAACATTTCCAGTCTGGCGCACGGCGCACATACTCGGAAATGCGCCAAAAGCCGGCGCCGCAGGATACCTTTTTCAATCTCATCAACGACTCACAGCATTACAGACCAACTTCTGTCGCCACAGAATTTGTTGATACTGACTGGGATGAAGAGGACACTGTCCTGACTGACGCTGAAGACATTTCGCCTCGCGGTAGTTTCCAATCTGTAAGTCAATGCAGTCGCTGGAAGGGGACTTCCGCTAATTGAACTGCGCCTCAGTCTGGACAGACAACGCTTGACTCTTTCGACGAGGCCTTGACGCCAAGATCTAGCCGCGGAGAACATTCGCCCAAGCAAATTGAAGGCCCGAGTGGCCCTCATCTGTTCCACCCATTGTCATCCGAATACGGCTATCATCATGTTCCTGACGAAAACCCCATCCTGGGCATGTCCCCCATCACCCCCAAGCCGCGCGGGTACGGTGAAATCACGGTGCATCCACCTCTCCCGCAGCTCGGGCCGTTTCAATATACACGGGAGGAGCTCGATACCTCGGATCTCGTCTCGTGGACGCCAGAGATGGTTGCGCAGTCCATGCTCAATGCTGGCATTGAGGTTCCCATGGCGGACCGCTTCATCGAAAATGATATCAACGGGCCAATCCTCATCACACTCAAGTTTGAGGACTTGCGCGAGCTCGACATTCCGTCCTTTGGCATCCGCACCAAGATCTGGCACCAAATTCAGACGCTCCGCGACAGCCAGCTGACAGCAAACGTGTCTCGCCCCTCGACTCCAATCGAAGACCATCCGAGCCGAGAAGTGCGCAAGGAAGCGCGCAAGCAGGACCAGCCTGGCCCCAAGCGTCGTGGCAGCAGCCGTCGCCAGCGCCGAAGCCCCCCGACCGGCAGCGACAACATCATGCCGTACGAGTCCGTGTCCATCATTGGCATCGAGCAGGTCATTCCTCAGCCTCACATCTGCGCCCGGGGCGAGGACTGCACCAAGTGGAAGAAGCAGCAGCGACTCATTGAGAACTTCAGGCGCATGAACCCGCACGTCGACATGAACGCCACCGGCAAGGTCATCGTCTACGGCGACGCGGGCAATCCGGAGACCGCCAGGGCCATTGACCCCAACGAGGACCTGCGCCCGTTCTCGGACGCGACACCGTCCCTCGTCGCGTCGTCGGACATTCTGGGCACGGGCGGCATGCCGCCGCTGCAGTACCTGCAAGAAGCGTCCCTCCGCAGCGTACAGAGTCGGGATCCGCAGGAGAATGTGCGACAGTTCCTCAACTTTCAGCGCACCAAGGACGCGTGCCTCGGCGAGGTGCCGCCCACCCCTCCTTTTGAGCTCGCACCAGCAGCGCAGCCGCCTCATCACGGCCTGCGTCGCCTTCCCAAGCTTTCCATCCCTCTCAATGTCCAGGCACAGCGCTTGTCCACCGCTCCTCGACGAGCCTCGAACCTGCAGCAGTCTGTCGTCTCACAGCAGTCGCAGCAGGAACAACATCAACAACAACATCAACAACAGCTGCTGCAGCAACAGCAGCAACACCAGGTCGCTCAACCGCAGCAGCAGCAGCAGCAGTCACACCACCAGCGCAGCAGCTCGCAGGACTTTGTGCCTTACAGGATGGGCAAGGCCGACCCGCGCTCCCCAGATCTGGAGACGCCCAGGAACCCGTACCGATTCGGCACTCCCTTTTCAGACTTTGATGTCCCCGTGACCGCTGTGCCTCTGGGCCCGGTCTCGCGAGACGCCTCGCAGTCTGTGCCGCCCGACATGAGCTATCGCGCGGCGCCTGGGTACAACATGGCACCGGCGCCGCAGCCACCACGCTCGCAGTCTCGTGCCTCGTACCGCCGCCCGTCGTTTCCCATCCTCCCAGCCGTCAACGAGCACAAGGCCGTCCTCGGCGTTTCATCCTCGCGCACCCCGTCTCCCCAGGAGCCATCGCCGCCGACGACACCACCACAGGCCGCCGCCGCCGCCTCTTCCTCCTCCTCCCGCTCTGTGCGACAGGCGCAGCCCCAGGCGCCACCTCGTGGCATCTACCCGTGGTCCTCGCCCGAGCGCCACCACCACCACGACGTCGCACGAAACGCGACCAGCGCCACGTCACTGCTGCTGCTCGACGGCACGCGGTCGGCCACGGCCACGCCTGCGCCCGTCGCAGCCGGCGGTCCGTCGACTGCTCACGGTGTCTCGTTTCAGGGCCCCATGAAGAAGCGCAAGACGCGCCTCCTGCGTCACGAGTGGCAGGACGGCTTCTTTACCCTCCGGGGCACGCGTCTCAACATGCACAAGGACGTGGCGGCCGTGGACCGCACGCTCGAGTACATTGACATTGACGACTACGCCATTGCCTGCTCCAGCCTCGCCTCCACGTCCAAGCTCAGCGCCGCCTTCAAGGCCGTCAGCATCTCGCACAGCCGCGACAAGAGCGATCCCGTGGCCGCCTTTAGCTTCCAGCTGATCCCGCAGGACAAGAACGCGGCCCGTCTGCGCAAGCGGGAGAGCGCCATGAGCGGTGCGGGCGGCGCGTCCGTCGACGGTGTCAATGGCACCGGCAAGACGCACCACTTTGCCGTCAAGAACCGCGACGACCGCATCGACTGGATGCGCGAGATGATGCTCGCCAAGGCCCTCAAGCAAAAGGGCGACGGCTTTGAGATTAGCGTCAACGGCAACATGATCTAAACTCACTCGGTTGTTGCTTCTCCGCATTTTGTTTCACATATTTCCCATGTCTGCATCATCTCATCTCTTCTCGAGCCTCTAGCATCTGAGCCAGCCTCGACTGCCAATTGCGCCGCATAACAACACCAAAACCACACGCTTTCAAGTTTTTTTTTCTTTCCCTTTCGCAAGCAATTTCTTCTTACGTCTCTCATGTTTCTCTTCACCACATTCCATATTCCACTTCACATTTTAAAGGGAATAGTTGAGCGCAAGCTAAATTTTATACCTATTTGAGATTTCAATCATTTGCTTTTCTCTCTCGCTGAGAAAGCCCCCTCGTTTGCATGTCGGTTTCATGGGCAGGAGTTTGTTGGGTAGCATCATAACTAGCAATCCATTCTTCTTGAACAATTTCAGATCAAACTGTGCTTCCGAAAGTGACCAGACTGTCGATGGCGAGTCTTCAGGCCGCCAACTGGGCTGACAGATTTTACATGAACGTTGAGCGTGATTTGAAGTCGTGGTATAGATCTTCAGCTTCTTTGGAAGTATACAATAATCGTACAAGCTTGAGATGTATTTTGACATCTCGTGGGGAGAGCTTTTTGTCTCTCACCAAGGTTGACACCCATCTGTCACTCTACCCTTCCGGCTTTTTGTCTGTCCGCCGCTTTCCCATTTGCCATATACCCAATGCTTCCTGTAGAACCAAAACATGCCGCCTAGTTAGCGCCCTTGAGCGCAGGGCGAGTAAGGCCAGCCCTGCTGGAAACGAGCTCCCAGTCGACAAGCTCCCACCAAGCCTCTGCAAAGGCAGCCTTACCACCATTGCCACCGGCGCCAACGCCCCAGTCCAGGAGCCACGCGTGCTCCCAGGTGTTTAGGCACAGCAGGGGTTGCAGCTCAATGCCGCCCGGGGGCAGGTTGCCGGCGCGGTGTTGCGTGCCCTGGAGTTGGTTGCGGAAGTAGGATCGCGCGGTGCCCTGATCGCCGACGGTGTTCATGTCGGTGGACTGGGCACGCCAGTGAGCGCCTGGGTAGGGGGATCCGGCGAGATAGGTCGACAGAACGCGGTAGGCGGCGGGGCCGGTCTTGACGAGCCAGACGAAGCCGGGGCCGAACATGGCCGAGGCTATGAGGATGAACTCGCGACGAAGCGTTTCGACGGAGGAGAAGGAGGCCTCGAGCTCGGCGCGCAGCTGCTCGGGGATGGCGACGGGAGCAGGGGCAATGCCCTGGAAGAAGAAGTGGTTGTTGTGCGCCATGGAGGCGTAGTTGAAGATGGGCGCCTGGTTGGGTTCGCGAGCGGTCATGAGGGCAATGGTCTTGGTGTCCTTGTCTTCGAGCTCAGTGCCTGGGGGAGGAGTGTTGTCAGCATACAATTGAGCAGGGTTTGCTTTACCCAACTGCGCCAAGCGCAGCAGTGCGCGGCGAGGGCCAGGAAAACGAACCGGCTGTCAGGGCATTAAGCTTCTCTACCGTCAACGCCATGTACTCTGACCAAGCAATGTTGAAGCCACCAGGGCTCATGAGATTGGGCACACCCTCGGAAAAATCGTGGGTCAGTGCCGGTACATGGTGAATCGAGCGGGCGGCAAGCGGCGCGGCGAATTTGGAAGCTGTCGAGGTCGTCGTCGTCGAGGGGCGCAGGCTCTGAGCCAGGGCCAGGCCCGACGTCCTTAACCGGGAGCGAAACATGTGTAGACTGGAGAAGGGGACCGTAGATGTAGAAAAGCTAGCGATACAGCCACGAAAGAGAAGACGCGCGGGCGCAATTCGTGGGCAGAACAGAATCGTAGGGCAGTTGGTCGCGCGACTGGCTCGCTGCGAGGCAAGCTCCCAGTGACTTTTTTCGTCTGTATCGCGGCCCCTTTCGGAATCTGGAGCGACATTCAGCCGATGAGCTGGTGGGCCGCCAGTCGATACCTGTGAACAACGCAGGTCGCGCTGTAACTTGCCACTGTGCCCTCTGTAATTGCAGCAGCTGTCAGCGGACGCCACAGCACTTGTCGGGGCAAGGTACCATCTCCAGCAATTCTCCGCTGCAAGGTACTTCGAGGGTTCGACCTGCCAGTCAACCACTGTACTGTGGCCTCGCCTCCACTATGCCAGGCCGACAGTGGCCCTCAACAGCCTGGGTAACACTAAGCCACTGCCGGCCTCGTAAGGCTTTCACGCTAAGCCCAATGACCTGGTGATGCCGTGCACGAGGATCCCCAATCTACTGCATCATCATTATCGGCTTGCTTTTTCCTAGCCTTTGACATCCGCATCATCGAAACTCAGCTGCTGTACTTGGCTACTCTTCGACCCAACTCACGACGCTTTCCTTTATATGCATGATATCTGCCCCTCACGACCGTTTGACGACCCTGCCTTTCCACAATACACCGGAAGCGGAGGCGACAGCACACTGCCTGCCTTTGTGTTTCAGACCCCAGTGAGACACTGGCGTTGCCGCCGGCCCCTCGTCCTCTTTGCATCACCAGGCTGTCAAAAAAGAAATTCGCTTCTTTCCACTGCCCATCTCCGATTGTGAATACCCTCGAATCCTCACCCGCAACAGCCCACGTGCTGTCATGAACGCTGTCAGAGCAGCCGTCATTGGCGTCGACCACCCAGACGCAGCAAGCCTCGCCGCCACACTCACATCCGCCAGCATGGCGACGGCGGCAACCACATCGATGATCTTCGTTTCCGCTTCCTCACCGTCTGCGACGCCGACGCCGCCAAGCAAGCCCCACGACGACGAGGGAGAGTGTCAGCTGCTGGGTTCCTTTGCTCTGCTCGTGCAGGCGGCCCTCGGCGCGCTGGCCTTGTTGGCCCTCGTTTACAAGCGCTGGCGGGAGCGCCCCCAGCGGCCGCTCAAGATCTGGTTCTTTGATGCCTCCAAGCAGGTTTTTGGCTCGGTGCTTGTCCACATTGCCAATATCTTCATGTCGATGCTCACGAGCGGGCGCTTCTCCATGACGGTCGCCAATGTCGTCAGCCGAAGCACGACCGCCTCTGCTGCTGCCGCACCTTATGTGCCTAACCCGTGCTCGTTTTACCTCCTCAACCTGGGCATAGACGTAAGATTATCCTAGTTTTAGTCTGAATTATGTTAATGTATGCTAACGTATGAACAGACCACTCTCGGCATCCCCATCCTCATAGGTCTTCTCCACGTCCTGACCGCCATCGTTGCCCGCACGCCCGTTGGTAAGCCCCGCGAGTCTATTCAGTCTGGGCACTACGGCAACCCACCCAGCGCATGGTGGTGGCTCAAGCAGTCCGTCATTTACTTTTGTGGCCTGTTTCTCATGAAGATTTGCGTACTCGTCATCTTCGTCACACTGCCTTGGATCTCCAAGGTCGGCGACTGGGCGCTCAGCTGGACCGAGGGCAACGAGAAACTGCAGATTGCTTTTGTCATGATGATTTTCCCCCTCATTATGAACGCTTTACAGTACTACATTATCGACTCGTTCATCAAAAAGCGCGAGACCGAGGGCGACTCGCCTGACGACGACGAGCGCGGCCAGTTTCGCCCTCTTCGTCCCGACGCCGACTCGACTGAAGAACTCGACAGCGATGGTGACGCGGATGACGAGGCGCCGCTGGTTGACAAGGCGTCCGCCAGGACCAGAGCGCGAGCGCGCAATCGAAACGGAGCCAACACTGAAGAATATGACCCAGACGTGGATGGTGATGCCAACACCATTCTCGGCAGCAGCTCATCCGCCAATGTCGGCAAGACATCGACCCCAGTCACTACAAATCTATTACCCAAAGAATGAAACAATTTGATACTACCGGAAATGTAGATATACGCAAAGCACTTGTATACAGCGATTCTCTTTTTTGATTAATTGTTCTCTCTGCATTTGCTTTTTTTCTGGTTTACATCCGCTGGAGTTTGGTCTTGAACGTTACTTTGGGAAGAGCCCGGTGGAAGAGGCACTTGTGTTATTAGATGGCCCAAATATACAGAGAGCGATTCTAGCGCAAGGCGCAAAATGACAGACATATCAATTCTTTTGGACAGAACCTTTTTAACCGTGTGATACCAAAATGTGCAAGTGCAATTGGAGGCATGATCAAATGCCATGTAGTTGCTGTAAGCAACGACACTGACGATATGAGACGATGACGTTTAGTGCAAGTCATAAAGTACAGGTTCATTTTGAAAAGAGAAATGTAGAAAGAAATGTAGAAAGAGAATAGATGTAAAGAGAATAATGTAATTGTATCATCAAGTTAAAAAGAATAGAATCCCCGTCAAGAGAAAACGCCAGGTGTATATAGATGGAGTATATGCAAATTTCTTCTGATTGCTTCCCAATATTCATGTACGCCGATGAGGTAAAAATATCATAGCCTGCGGAACGACACCAGTTTTCGGTTCTTCACTCCACTCCTGTTTGTGTGCTTCCGATTCAATCCCTTTAAGAAATTGCCCCTTGGATATTTAGTAACCGTTCCAGCCACCGTGGGCCTGGTTGTTGTACGGCCGGGACTGTTCCTGGTAGCCCTGCTGTTGCTGCTGCTGTGGCGGCGCCTGGCGGCGCTCGCTGTTGGCTGTCTGTGGTCGCGCAAAGCCAGATGTAAAGTCGAATCCAGCATTGTTTGTAATGGGCGACTGGGGCTGGGGCTCAGCAAAGGCCGTCTGGCCGTTGGGTCGGCCGACAGGCACGTTGTGATCGGGACTGCGGGGCTGGCGAGGAGCAGGCGAGTACGCGCGGTGGGGGCCGGGGCCTTGTTTGAAGCCCGGGCGGCCATAGGGACTCTCGCCGTGCGCTGGCGTATTCAAAGGCGAAGGACTGAATGGTTGGTCGGGCCGTGGCCCGGGTCCGCGCCGAGGTCCAGCGCCAGGACCCGGAGAGCTACGAGGGCCGGGGGATCGTGGGGACATTGGGCCTGGAGAGCTTCTCATGCGGGGATCCATGCCATACGGCGGCTGAGGGCCTAGAGGAGACGGGGCTCCGTTATCGCCGGTACGCTGGCGTCTCATTCCGTAACCTTCGGGAGCTGATCTGCTGTCCGTACTGCCTTGACGGGGGGACTGGGCTTGACCGTAGTATCTCTGCTGTTGAGGATCGTAGACCTCAGGTGCGTCGTGGTGAGACTGGGCTGGCGGGCTATGGCTGGCGGGAGCGGCCAGCTCAGCGGTAAAGGCGTGCGGCGAGTCCTCGGCGTGCTTTGTTTGGGCTGGCCCAACATAGCCACCATCAAGCTCTATTGGAGCTACCTGATCAGTAGCCATCTCGTAAGCTACAGACTCTGGTTCCTTGTTCGGCGCTTCATGCACAGGGCTCTTGGCCGTAGGAGCAGCAGACATCTCGGCAAAGGTAGCATGGACGGTAACTTGAGGCTGGTCCTGGCGACGTGGCTCGTTGGGCATTTCAGCGCAGCCGCCCTCTGGTGTTCTGAAGGGATTGGGCTCGGCAGACAGTTCAGTACATGGCGATGCCGGCTGCTGCTGAGGTGTGCCATAGCCGTGGGGTCCCGGGGCGGGAGATTGATTGCGGGACTGATTGCGCATGGCACCAGCGGCAAGAGCAGCACCAGCCAATCCACCGGCCAGTCCTGCGCCGGCCATGGCTAAACCGGGTTGACCGCCAGTATGACCACCAGCATTCATGTGGGGTGAATCGTATGGCTGGTCGAGGCCATACCCATCTGACGCGTGATTGGTGTCGGCGTTGTAATCGTGGGGCGTATTGAAGTTCTGGCCAGGACTTTGGTTATACACGTTATGATAGCCATTGTTACCATAGCCACCGGGGCCACCAAGACCACCGGGTCCGCCTTGATTGTAGCCACTATTTGCGTATCCTGGTTCGTTGAGAGGACTGACAGGTCGATGGCCAAATCCGCCAGAACTTGGAGCAGCGTTGTTAGCCATGTAAGCTCGCCCAGGGCCGCCGGGGCCGCCAGGGCCGCCAGGGCCACGGTTAGGAAGAGCACGGCCAGGGGGATTGTACGGGCCGCGGCCATCGGCAGCAGACATTGGGCTGACGACGCCAGCGGCAGGTGAGCCGGCGCGGGGGTTGCGCGGGTCGTGTGCCGGCTTCTTTAGCTGGTTCATTTCCACGGCGTTGTCCTCCTCAAGCATAACCTTTTGAGAGGCGGCACCTTCCCAGCTGGGCATTTGCGGCAGGGAATCTTGATTCTTGGGTGTATCGAAAGAGGCATACTGCGGTGCTCCGTGATGCTGAGGAGGGGGCAGATGGAACTGGGGTTGCATAGGTGCCTGTTGCTGATAGCCGTGATTGGGGGGAATATACGGCTCGTCGAGGTACTTGTGTCGACGACTGTTTGGAGGATCGCAGCAGCCGCAGCAGTTACCGCAGCACTTGAGGCATTGGAAGCAGCCGCAGCAGCATGACTTGGCGCAGCAACAGCAGCGGACAACGCACCAGAGAATTGAAAGTATGAGGAGACTGCCTATAATTATGATTGCGATGACGGGCCATCTGGAAGCCAAAGTTAGCAAATGGAGTACAGGTGCGTGCATTCGACGCGTGTCACGTACTTGCAATATGTGGCCTGCATACAGTTGTCCCAGCTGGAAAAGGCAGTCCTGACATCACCAACTTTCTGCGACGCATCACCAACAAGATCGCGCTTGTGGGCCTGGGCGACCAGGTTTCTGGCAAGCACATGGGCAATAGTCTCCCAGGTAGTTGGCCGCAGGCTGCGAGCCATTGCGACGTTGACGGAGGGCATCTTGACTTCGCTGGGCTGAAGCTATAGTGGAAACGAGGTGATTCGGTCGGGTAGAGGAGTCCAGCGAGGGATTGATCAAGCAAGCAAGCTTCCTGAGAGCCGTTGGATCATTCCGATTTCGCGGTTGCGAAAGAGGCGCAATTCGGCCGTTGGAGGCGCCCAGGTGGAGTGACAACGTCGAGGGGGGCTGATGGGCGCGCAGTATTGAGCGCTCGGGTATAGAAGCAAGTCGCGAGGTCGAAAATGAACGGCGGTCGTGGAAATGCAAAATGAGGGCGCAATGCAACAATGATCCAGCGCGAGGGACAAGTCGTCGAGGGGCGGTCGTGTCCCGAGTATGAGCTGGGCAGGCGAAAGAGCCAGCGACAGCCGTTTAGCGTGGGTGCGCAAGGTCGAGGGAGAGCTGTAGTGTTTGTAGCGACGGGGAAGAAGCTTCCCGAGTCGTCTCGTCGCGGGTCGTTGGTGGTATATGAGAAGCTCGTGCAATACGGCGGAAAACAAAGGCCGATATGGGAAAACGGTCGGATGATCGGCTGACAGGTAGAAAAGAATGAATCAAGTTTGTAGATGTCGACAAAGACGATGCCAATGTGCGGGCGTCAAAGGAATGGAGTCGTAGCGTAGCAGAGCAGCGTAGTAGCAGCCGCAATGGTAGGCACAGGTTTAACAAACAGCACGGACAATAAAAGAGTGAATGCTTAAAACGTGTCCGGGAAAAAAAGAGTGGCGTGTGGGCGAGGACGCAGGGGTCGAATCAATCGTTCAAAAGTCGCCCGACGGGGGAAGGAAATGCAAAAAGAAGCCGTACTCAGCCGTCGCCGCTGGCGATGATGATGATGAGGGAAGGGGAAGAAAGGAGTGGGAAAATGACGGGGACAACAAGAGTCAAGACACAGGACAACTGGGGCATCAAAGTGAACCCCCCAGGCAAGATTGGCGCATTCTAGGATGAGACGGGAGGACGGACTGCGACGAGATGCAAAGCCAAGCCGGCCAAAGGAGAAAAAAGAAAGCACAGCCTCTTGCTTGGCCTCGGGCTTTGGCATGCGAAGACGCAGAGAGGGTGGCGGTGACGGCAGGGCGGGAGGGAGCATGCAGCATGTTCCAGGGAATGGGGACCGCTAAAAGTGCCACTGGCAGCCCGCTAATGCGCCGTCGAGCAGGGGTGTGAGCTCCCCGGAGATTCGGAATTGGGGGCGCCACAGCACCACTCAGGGTACCAAATTGGAGTAAGGAGGCTCTTCCGCCATCTAGTTAATCACACGGTCACCGAATAATCACTTTCTGTCTGGAAACTATATATAAATGGCTGTCAACTGGCAGAAATACATTCTTCTATGCTGTATTCTGGACATCTTGCTTGATAAATCATGGTGCCTCTCCTTTCTTGGAGCAGTTGAGCAGTACCTGTACAGCCTAGGTACCTACGGGTAGATAGGTGGTAGTTGGGTCCTGAGCACTGACCCGCCTCGAGGAGCGCTGGCGGGCGCTGTGCCTGTAAAAGTGGGCAGACTGTGGAGGCACAGTGGACTGTAGTCTGTCGGCCTGTCAGTGTCCTGACTGTCCTCACGCTTCTGCTCTCATGCTGCTGGACGAGCCCTTGCATCATTTTTTCGTGAACGGCCTCCCTTTTTGATTCGTGTGGGGTGCATGGTCACTCTTTTTTTTTCTGACCTTTTTTCCTGCATCGCATCTCGTCGCATTCGCAGCCAATTGTCAGTGGTTTGCCCCCCTGATGGCCCTGGTCGGCACTCGTTGCCACTGACGTATGCCCGTTAACAAAAATCCATGGGCGACTCCGATTGTCCATCAATTCCCGCTACCAACGCTGTGAAGGCTACTTTCCACTTCTTTCTCTGCCGGCTTGGCGCAATGCGAATTTGCTCTCTCCTCTGACGCAAATCCGACCCCTGTCAGACCTCGCCCGGCTGTTCAATGTCCGTCACCAATGCCGCTTCAGACTCTTGCGCATTTCCCGGCCCCCGACCATGCCGACGCGAGTATGCGTGATGAGCAGCTCTGTGACAGAAATCGGTCAAATTTCCACTGTTTGGAAGCCTGCTTTCTTCTTCTCAAACTCGTTCCTTTTCGCCCTAGTCGGCTATTTCCCATCTTCCCATGCTACGTGTTGGCAGGCACGCCCACCAGGCCTGCCGCTGAGTCAGCCACTGGGCCTTCAGGCCACAGCCGCCTCTCCCTCAGGATAGCTTCTTTTCTTCTGCATCATCACGAATACACCTGTTTCCTGGCTTCTGCTTGTGCCTGACCGGTCGTGACGCCTCCCTCCCTTGATCCGCCACACTACGAATACACCCCCGGTCCTCGGCAATAACCATCAGGATGTGTGCGTCCGAGTGACATATGAGACGAGTTACTGCAGCTCGCTCGGAACTTGTGAATCTGTTTCTCTTTCTGACACCATATCCCAAAGACTTCGCAACGGAGTGCACATCTCTAAATTGGTAATTGCGATGTAATCGACCCGGCAGCTGTAAGATTCGCTCCAAACACTGCCAGACCCCTTCGTCCCTCGTCAAAGCATGGCATCGGTCAATGCAGTCTTGCTTGCGTTGGGCATGATTTAGCTTCCTACCTGCCTATGGAAGATTCATACAGCAGGCCAAGCAGGCATCCGGGCTATCGTTGGTTCTATACCAGCTGAAATTGTCAAAGGCATTCTTGCTGCGATCTGCTGCAGATCCGTGCCGCAGCGGCCTCATGTTGAATCTCAATGCATGGTAGAATTAGTCTTGACTATCCCAAGCTTAGTAGCATCTACCTGCTGCGCTTCATGTCTCTCTACCGAGTACATCCTGGCACAGTGCCGGCACATTGTCATTTAGGTAGGTGCCCAGTGACTACTGGAAGGGTCGCAGTACTACCTAGGTAGGTATGGACCGTATGGCACAGGAAGAAGAAACGCAACAACCTCCCGCGAGGCGCTCAGCTGTGACCATAGCCCAGCAATCGACTCGCATCCACTCATCACGATGGCCTCGCGGCCTTGCTTGCCTGGAGTATAGCGCACATTCGAACGATGGCTAGACACGTTCTGGACAAGAAACTCGTGAAACGAAACAAAAGGAGTTTGGCGAAAATCAACTGATCCAGTGCAATGAATTATTAAATCGATATTATGGAAAGCGTCTCATATATCCAGTTGGCTTTGTTGTTGACGACGCAACGTGGGGGTACACTATTCTCTGACTGGCTTGCTGCGCCGTCGTACCACTAGCGCAGCCTCGTCCGTTGTGGAAATAATCACGCCCTGAGCTTACTGTGTGCACAAAATATCTTTCGTCATTGTAAACCAGACTTTGCTTGCGGCAATCGTCAAGGGAAGTCTGACTGAAATATTGCCTCTTCCACCGGCCTCAGTCACGATGCGTCTTCTTGGACTCGCCTGGCTTCTCCCGGCCATCATCGCCGTCGTCGCGTCGACGGCGCCCTCCACCGACGGTGTCACGGCCTTTATCAGGCGCAGGCTCCCGCACCATGTCGACAGCTTTGAGCTGAGCATAAATGCCACCGAGGCCTCTGCCGCGACCAATGACGCCTATACCGTGTCCAGCGGCACCAATGGCAAGATTCAGATTCAAGGCACCTCTCCGAGTGCCATTATGCAAGGGTGAGTTTTGTGCCGCAGTGGGCACAGGGGCGGGAAATCTGCGCCTTGGCTTGGCGGCCTGGACATGCCAACGCTGAAACCGTGCGTAGACTGCATCGCTACCTTGCGGATGTCGCCCATGTCGATATCTGGTGGTTTGTCGGGAGTGACCTAGACAAAGCCCCCGAGACGCTCCCGCGCCTGGAAAGGGCCTTGGAGGGCTCCAGCATTGTTCAGTATCGCTATCACTGGAACACAGGTCAGCCGGACTTTTTATTTGCTGCTCCCCATGCACGGAATCTGACCCGGCATCACAGTGACCACCTCGTACACAAGTGCTTTCTGGTCATGGGAAGACTGGGAGCTCCAGCTCGACTGGATGGCCTTGCGTGGCGTCAACCTCGCCCTCGCCTGGATCGGTGTCGAGAAGATCTTCACCGATGTATTTAGTGACGTTGGACTTACAGACAATGAAATCAGCTCCTTCCTCAGCGGACCCGCGTTCCTGGCCTGGCAGCATTTTGGCAACATACAGGGCTCCTGGGGTGGCGACCTGCCCCGGGCCTGGATCGAGGACCAATTCCGCCTGCAGAAGAAGATTGTCAAGCGCATGGTCGAGCTGGGCATGACGCCAATCCTGCCCGCCTTTCCCGGGTTCGTTCCCGAAAACATCACGCGCGTCTGGCCCGATGTCAGTCTGGCCGAAAGCCCCAAGTGGAGCGGCTTCTCCGGCCGCTTCACGGCGGACAAGTACATTACGCCGTATGACCCGCGCTTTGCCAAGCTGCAGAAGGCGTTTCTCACGAAGCAGAACGAGGCGTATGGAAATGTGACCAGCTTCTGGACACTAGACCAGTTCAACGAAAACAAGCCTGCCTCGGAGGAAGTCGACTATCTGAAGAATGTCAGCCACAACACCTGGCAGACGCTCAAGGATGCTGATCCCAGTGCCGTGTGGGTGATGCAGGGCTGGTTGTTTGCTTCAGACAAGACATTCTGGTCTGATGAGCGTGTCGAGGCCTTCCTGGACGGTGTTCCTGTCAACAAAGACATGCTGCTCCTCGACCTTTTCGCCGAATCCACCCCTCAGTGGCAACGTACTGATTCTTTCTACGGCAAGCCTTGGATTTGGTGCCAGTTGCACGGCTACGGTGGCAACATGGGTCTCTATGGCCAGATCGAGAACGTCACCAAGAATGCCGTGGAGGCTGTGCAAACGTCCAAGTCTATTGTCGGATTCGGCCTGTCCATGGAGGGCCAAGAAGGCAACGAAATCATGTATGATCTTCTACTTGATCAAGCATGGCGCAAGAACGCCATTGAAACCGAAGAGTACTTTTACGACTGGGTAACTGTTCGTTACGGCGCCGACCAGAAAGAGATTTCCCGTGGCGTGTACGCAGCTTGGGACAAGGTCCGCACCACCGTCTACAACAACACCGATTCTTCCGTTACAGCAGTCACCAAATCTATCCTCGAGCTTGTGCCCAGCACCAGCGGCCTCGTCAACCGAACCGGCCACCACGCCACCAAAATTATTTACGACACCAAGACGCTCATCAGCGCCTGGAACGACCTGTTCCATGCCGGTGACCAAGCCAGCTGGCTTTTTGAGAATGAAGCCTACCGATATGATCTTGCCGACTGGACTCGTCAAGTGCTCGCCAATGCTTTCGAGGCCACCTATAACAAGCTCTTGGCAAAGTACAAGGCCAGAAACACCAGAGGCATCAAGTGCGCCGGAAGCAAACTGCAAGAGATCCTGCGCACCATGGACCGAGTTCTTGACACCAATGCCAACTTTAGGCTGTCGACCTGGATCCAAGCAGCTCGCAAGAGCGGCGGCGAGGCTGCCGACTTTTTCGAGTACAATGCCCGCAACCAGGTCACGCTCTGGGGCCCCGACGGCGAGATCCAGGACTACGCCTCGAAGCAGTGGGCCGGTCTCGTGGGCGACTACTATGCCCACCGCTGGCAGATGTTTGTGGACTATCTCGTGGCGACTGATCCCGACGACTATGACCAGACGGCGTTTAAGAAGAAGCTGATGGAGTGGGAGAAGCAGTGGAACAACAAGACGATGCATGAACAGGTCAACGTCGACGGCGGGAGCAAGGCCAATATGCAGATTGTCATGCGCAACACGGCGAACAATTTGGTAGATATTTTCAAGGCCTAGATCTTGACGTACTTGATAGATATTCGATTTAGACTATCGAAGACATCATTACCGTATCATATTCCACTGTTGTACCATAACTCCATTTATAGAGCATCAGCCCATTCCAGCATCGTGTTCGGCTCCAGTCTTTTGCTCCAATCCGGGTCGGCATGCACGTTCCTCACCACGCCCGCCTTGTCCACCAAAATGTTGGCCGGCACGGGCAGCTCGCGCGAGTCGTCGCCGTTGCGCGCCGCCTGGTCCACGCCCATGGCCGCCGACACCCCGGCGAGGGCGTCGTGCTGGCGCCAGACGAGGCTCAGCCGGCGCGCGACCGCGTTGCCCCTGTCGGAGAGCACCTCGTACGCGAGCGCATTCTTCTCCACCGTCGTCAGCGACGTGCTGGGCAGCTCGGGCGAGACGGCCACGACGGTGACGCCCCGGGCGCGCAAGGCGGCCGCGTGCCGCTGCAAAAAGGAGAGCGCAACGTTGCACTACGGGCACCACTCGCCGCGGTAAAAGGTGACGAGGACGCCCCTGTCGGCGGCGGCGAGGAGCGCGCCGAGGGAGACGTCTCTGCCGACGGCGTTGGGGAGGGTAAAGTCGGGCAAGGGGGCGCCGGGCTGGATCACCTGGGAGAGGTCGAAGCTGGCCTTGAGGTCGTCGACGGCGGTGAAGATGATGTCGCGAATATTCTTGGGGACGTCGGTGCGGACGTGGTTCTCGATGCCGGCGAGGGATTCGGTTTGAGTGGCCATTTTGGTGTATTTCAAAGACAAATGGCTAATTGTTGAGATTTTGTCGTTGTTTGTAGCAATTGAGGTGTAAGTGGATGAGTTGATGAGTCTTGGAACGAGGGATGGAACCAGACGGCGTCTTATAGAAAACTTGGCTCACACGCGTTTGTCTTACAGATGAAGAAATAAACAAATCAGAGGTCGATTACTTTTTCTCTAATAATTAACGGCATTAACCGATGTTTCGCTTGTCGGGGCGTTGTGCTGGCATCTCGATACGCTGCCCACGCTTGGTCCGAAGTCGTCCGAGAAGTATTACCAAGCGCGTTGCATCATCTTACCATGCCCAATCTATATCAAAGTCTTAATTATGTAGAATAGGGCTTACAAGATAGGTGATGATACTTTGTCCCGAGAGAAATATGAGGGATGATGATAATTAATGGAATGACTGCGCTGAACCACATCCAACACCTCGGCGGAAATCAAGATGTAGGGGGCCTTACTTCAATGTCATCGAGTGAATGATGGCAAAATTGATGTCCAACGGAACATACCGCTCCCGCGGCCATCCATGACAGCATTTGCGATATTACAGGCTAGTAAATGCCCCGGTCCAGGAGCTGGGCAGGGTGTGAAGTCCCGGTATATGTTCTGTGGACCGTCTTGAGACCCAGTGTAAACCATCTCGACTTCAAGAGTCGTCCTGGAAACAATGTTTAGGGGAAACAAGGAGTGAAGGTTGGTCTACGAAACTGAACAGAAGACATGTATCACTTCTTTGCGCTTTTAACAGCGTGTCCTTGACGAACATGGAGACGAAGCAATGTGGCAAAGTTTGATGGAGAATCTTTTTGTGACTTTCTAGAATTTACGCATAATTGACATGTAGATGTGCGACGCAAGGTCGTGTTGAGTCACGGTAGTAAATGTGTAGGCACTGAAGCCTTGTCTAATGTTCAGCTTGGCCAAGCGATCCAAACACACTAATGAGGGCAAGTAATTCCAGTTAGTACTGGCCAGCCCAGCCGTTATACCACCATTGAGTGCCCTTGAGTCGGCGTTTGAGTCGTGACTGAGAACTGCACCAGCCATCTTTCAGATGCATTTCCGTTTCGTCTCATCTCTTCAGCCTTTGCTGCTCCCGATGGCTGGACTGCATGTGGGAAGCTCGAGGAAGCTACTGGAAGCTGCAGGGGACTACAGGCGGCGGTATTACCTCTCATTATTTGAGGGTGGGCAGAGCGATTTCCGTCGCCAAACTACCAGTCGTTGACACATGTCGCTGATCACGACGAGGCATGTTTATACCGAACGACGTTGCTGTCCCAATGCGCCACAGCGCTTTGCCAAACACGCGTGTTATCCTTCAGCGCTTAATTGAGGGAGACTATGTGCGCCACACCGGGCTGAAGGGAACGTGCAAGTAATCCGATAATTATTGGTCACAGGTGTGATTGAAAGGTATCGCG
>JARJRE010000422.1:0-28386 GCA_030783385.1 Akanthomyces dipterigenus | reverse complement strand
AAATAAGAGAAATAACTCTTGCGCCCCCTGACTTCCCCCTGTGTTCGCTTATTTTCTTACCGCATCTCTGACGGGCGGGCGGGCGGGCCAGAGCCCACCGACCGGCGGTCGGGTAAAGTTGTTCTGGCTAGCCTCACCGTTGATGTCGGCTTACATGTAGAGCAAAGATCGAACCCCTAGCCCCCTCTCACATCACGCCGGCGGCGCCGCGATAGATTGACCGTCAGCGAGAGAGGACCAGCGGCATGGTGGCCGCTGTCATTGTCGCCCGGTAGATGGGGGAAGCAGAGAAGAGGTCGAGGGAGAAAGGATGCATGTCTCATCTGTCGGGTCAGCACCACGGTATATGCCTCTCTCTGGGTTTCTTGTGATGATGAAATTCGTCATCGCACCCCTCGTGTTTGACGCCCAGCCACTCTCTTTGTACTTGTACCGCTGCTCCTTTCCGTACTCTGTACTCCGTACCGACTATACAATGCATTCTGAAAATTAGGTGGCGCTGAAGCAAGCATCTGCGCCTAGGTTGTATTATTACAGAAACCTGCTTCCTTTCAGCATGCTGGAACAGAAACTCTGTATTGAAAACATTGATTCTGGCTTGGCTCTGAAATCTTGCTTGACCTGCATCTTTGTTCTTCTTGCGCAATATTGATATGCAGACTAGACAGCATCGCACCGGTTTTAGTGTCCTGGACTCGCTAGTTTGACCCCAGAATCGTGCATTTCCGCAGGCAGTTCGTTTCGGCTTTCGCTACTGTCACTGCGACCAGGGTTCCTGGCCGCAAAGCCATCAATTCTGCAATTTTATGCCTCTTTCATCCACGGAAGCTTCTTGAGAAGCACGCTCCATCTTGCCCTACCGAGGTGGCACGAGCTGTGTCTCATTTTCTTCTTCGACATTACGCCTCGACGTATTGGACTGGCGTGGTCATAATATGCCAAGCGCAAGCTGCTGAAGCGTCGGCATAGGAGTGTTATGAAGTAAAGGAGAAGCATTATACAAGATTTATGCCTGAGCTTGTACAGAGGACTAGCTACCTCGGCGGCCGGATCGAGCTATTGCTCCGGTGATGCAGGGATTTTGAAAGACACCTGCGCCACCGCGGCACCTGTGCCATATTTACATTCGGAGCACTGTTTTGTGAAATTTTTCCTGCAATGCTAGCAGATGCCTCTAGTGAACTGGAAAGGCAGGGGCAAGCGCCCGCCAAAAAAGGAGAATTTTGCTCGTGTGCGACGCAGAGGCCAGGGGACTCGTGTGTACATGCCGCTCAAGTATCTTTTTCCATCGCTGCCCCCCGTGGCTGCAAGAGGTAAAGGAGAATGACAGGGATTGGCTCAGCGATGCCGTCACTTTTTCATGGACGTCGACGCAAATACAAAGTGCAGATTGAGGCACTGGTCCCCGGAACAAACCGGCACCATGTCGAGGTCCCCGGGAACAAGCCCAGGGCATAACGAACAAACGTGCTCCTCTTGCGTCTTGCTCGTCGGCCAACATACATACGCATGTCGACGCGCACACTGGCCCTTTACAGTGCTTAGGGGGCCCTCCCCTATATGCGCCCGACGCCCGCATCCCAAGTACAAGGTGGTGCGTGCCCGGAGCCCACCCCTTCCTTGCCACACCGAGCAATGCAGTTGACCCTCCCCCGAGGTTGCAGAGTGGAGCGCGTGCTAATGTCTCGTTTTCTATTCTGCCGTGGCCGTGGGGAGCTTGTTCAAGTTGACAGGCAACAAGGCTAGTTTTGGCAGGCGAGGATGAGAAGGAGGGGGAGGGCCACCTGAAGCAACCCGCCTCTCTTTTTTCCCCGTACCAGCTCTTTGAGTCAACGGAGTTGGGGAGGGGGGTACAGATATCCCAGCATAGGTGTGAGGATACATTATGTGAACCAAGTGGAGAGAAAGTCTAGCGGTTCACACACGGTGCAGCAGCGGGTGGTTTGCTATTATTCATGGCTTGGGCGCACGAGTTGTCAAGTTGTGCTGCTGCTGGTGATTGGAGAGAGACTTGTGCCGTCACGGATGAGCAAACTAAAACCATCACGAAATGGCTAGCGTCTTGTAGGAAGGCTAATAATAGAGCATCGAAAACCACACATTGCTCGTGAGTCGGGGAAAAGGCCTTTTGCGGCGGACTGCAGCCACAGACTGCTGCTTCACACCACTCACTGGGGCTAGAAAAAGGCCGCTAATAACGGCGATTTACGTACCAGTGTACGGATAGAACAAGCGTTGCGGACACCGAGTTAGCTGATTGATCTGGTGTCGCCATTCTGTGAGCCGCGCCATGAATCTCCGACGTTTCGAAGAAGCCTCCAAGGTGTCGCCGACCTTGATCGCAGGATGTAGCGAAAATAAAAGACCTTGTTCTTTCTTTTTATAAAAAATCGCCAATAAAAGAGTCGGGCAGACCTGTCGAGTCGCTCAACGCGGACCCCAAGTCGGAAAAAGGAATTATTCTCCGGCCACCATCATCAACAGAGTTTACTAGTCGCTGCGGTTTTTGGACGACTTGCCAATCTAAAACGTTGACGCCTCCAAATCGACCGAAATGCCTGGGGCTTTGAATTCTCCCCATCGGACCTTTTTTTTTTCTCTCTCTATACTGTTTCTACAAAGCAACATGTGTTTCACAGTCAACGTTCCGGAATCCGGTGGCAAGTCCATACTCCGGACACATCCCCCAGAAAGAAGCATTCCCCCATGTCAAGCCGTTTTTTTTTGTTGGCGATACAACCGTGTAGGTTTCGGTCTTGCTCATTCGCTCCTGTTCCTACGCTAAAGCAGGGTTTTCATTAGCACGTACCAAGTTGTTGCTCGTCCTGTTTCCTTGTCATGACCTGATTTTAATTTATTCTCGCCGCTTTTTTTTTTCCTTTTCCCTTTTCCCCCGCAGTTGTTCTCTTCTGGGTGCCGTTTAGCTTTCGGAGCTCCGGTTTCCATTTCCAGATCTAGCCGGTTTCCTGTCCCGCTGTTGCGTAAGAGGAAAACCGAAACCTTGTTCGCGGTAAATAGATAACGTACGCCGCTCTCATGACTTGCCTTGACGTGCATACCCTCGGAGTACAAGTTTGGCGGACGTGGGGGAGTAGACTTGCCTTTCATTTTCCCACAGTCACCCCTCCCCTAGTAATGGTAGTCCGCCTTGGCATCTAGGATCAAGCCCATCTATTTCTTTGCCCGGCCGCGCCACCCGCCCACATCTCAAGTCCCCTTCGGCCCGTTGACAAGTTTAAAAACGCCTGAAAAGGGTAATGGTGAAGTCTACTCTTCAAGGATCAACCATGAGCTTTGCTTCTCTCTCGCATGGTAGGGAGTTCACGGGTATTTGCCACGGTTCCTAGGCTTCGTATCTGAGAAATAAGAGCGGACGGCAACAGTAAAGGAACGATCCACTGCCAAGCAATGCCTCCCGCCTTGTAGTTACTGAGAAAATCCCAGACTAGAGACGGTTCATCTACTACCCGCGCGACCTGACACTGTTCCAGCAAAGCTTGCTGCCCTCTATGGCTGCGCTACATGTGTACCTGAGCAAGGGACTGTGTGCCGAGTTTGAGCGCAAAGGTGAGGCGGCTAGAGCTCATGGCCTGCGATGGACCGCGCACTGCCCTGCCAGCATAGATGGTAAATGATGTGTCGCTTCTCTTCATCTGCCTGCTTTCACGAGAAACTCTGCCTACCATGCGCATGGCTCACAACTGCGCCAAGGCCAATTTGGCTGCTGCAAGCACATGCCCCCTTTGCACGACCCTGCAAGCCAAACACTCTACTGCAGGTAGGAGAGCGCAACTCTCTTCCAAAACCACTGTAGCTCATGGGATGGGCGAATGGATGCTATACTCCAACGAATGCTCAATAATACCAGAAAAGTTGGCACGCGATCTCGCGCTTGGCAAGACACTGGCACCGTTGCAGTAATGCAGCTCGCTCCAACTCTACGCCGAGTTGGAAAAATGGACACAGAGATCCTGCGGGCCATATGCCGTACTGCCCGCAGCAATATCACCAAGCAGGGAACATCACCCCCCCACCAAGCTCGTGCAGCCTATCACGAGTAGAATGAGTTGCATGTTGCTCGTGCACTAGAGCAGTTGGCGCTTCATCTTCGTCCGCGTGGTGGGTGTGGCGATTCTCGCATACTTTCCCATGCTACCAGCTAACTATATTAGTTTCCTTGTACAGAAATAGTAAAAGACTTCTCCGTGGACGCATTGATGCAGCCCGCGGCTTTCACAACTGGCCACCACAGTCTACTTGCTATGCCAACACGCCTGGCCTTTTTTTTTAGTGCAGTTCTGGTGTCTCAGTAGACTTTCTTTCCCCCCCCCAGAAGAGACAGCTTATTGTTCGCCCACTTTCACGCACACGCGCACCAGTTACATGGCTCCCATCAGACTATCCATGCCCGTATATAGAGACGGCGCTGCTATTGTCATGGTGCGGAGGAGGGGGAAGTGGTGGTGGTGTGTCGTTGTGCAGTCTAGCTTTCTCACAATTATGCGTGGTGTGTGCCTCCAAGTCAGCCACACACGTAATTTGGCCCGTCTTGCCGCAGACATTGTGAAGCACGTTTCCGTGCCATGGCATGCGCGAAACTTTAATTGATGAATGAGCAGAGAGTTGCGTGAGGGAACCGAATGAAAACGGCCTCCCACGATCAGCAACCTGACAACAGGCCAGCGGCGAGATCTGGTGGCGGGCTCCGAGTGGCGTGGGACGCATTGGACGGCGATCGACGATGGCAGCCCTGCTGTCTCACCATTTCTGACAGACGAGCCTTGCCGAGCCATCTCTGATGTCAACATTCAGGGGCGTCCTGAATCCAAACCCGCTCTACTTCTAGTCGCGTAGCTCTTCGTCTTCAGTTGGCGTTTCAACATCATCATTGTCGCTAGTGAGTAGATGGCCTTAACACTGGCGCGGGCCCTCTTTCAAAAGACATTGGGCAATGGCAAAGATGATGTCCCTTGCGCACCGGCCCCAACAGGAAAAGAGAATCAGCAAGGCGCGTGTTTTGTTCTTCTTGTATCCGTAAAGTATGTAGAGTATACAGGACCAAGGCCTCAAGAGCATTGCGCTGCACTGGCTGTGGGGAAGACGGGCGAAGCTCTACAATGGCCAAGGCAGGCACTTTGAAAGCCCCAAGACAGCCAAGACGAAGGCAAACAGTTGTAGAGGGAAAGAGGCTAGGTCGATTCGCTATAACTATCCTGGCCTACTTTGAAATGCTCAGTGAGAACCTGCATTACACCAAGTTAAAGAGGAACCCCACGTCGAGTAGCCAGGCTGCTCACGAAATCTTCAGCCTAAGACGACATCGGTCTTCCTCAGATAGAACATGAATCTGTGTTGAATTCTATACTTGAAATGGTCCGCGCTTCGACCATCTTGCCATCGGCAACTTTAAGAGCTCTTTAAACTCACTAATCTCTCCCACGATGACGACTATGCAAACGAACAATTTGCAAATAAATAACTACAAAGCAAAAGAAGCACATCTGGTGACGTCTGTTCAATACCATCGCAAGTTTTGAAGAGCTCATGCTGTATTTCCTGCCCGCTTTAGCATAGAAGCATGGCATACTGACACCCATTAATGTACGCTGTTCCTGGGCCTCGCAACGCCGGGAACTCAACCCCGCGTTTTTTTCGACCGTGGTATGCGCAAACGGAGAGATATCGTCCTCCTCTTTTCTTGAGCCCAAAGCGTTTCAAAGCGTGTACTACTAGCAGGATAGCTCTGTGATTGCCTCGGCCTCTGAACACTGCGAAACAAGTCCATTCATTGCACGCCTCACGGGCTGTGTGTGCAAGCTTCGTGCTCCAGCAAGGATACACTGAAAAGCTGAGAAGAAGCACCCACGGCTCTCCAGACTGCTTGGCATAGCCAACGCACGGTCATTTCGTGGGTTGGGTTCTCAAAGACATGTGTAGCATCTTTCTTGTCCTGTGCCCTTTGTTGCTCTGCCTCGTCCCCAGCACCCCATTCCCTTCCTTGAGGCTGCCGCTTTCCCCATGGGCCATGCGAGGAATCCCCACGTAGAGAGCTTGGCTTTAAAGGCAAGGCGAGAACAGAAACGCTTACACTGCATGGAGAAATTGAATCCGGACTTCGGTGTCTGATCGTTAGATCTACACAGACACCACCACCACCACTACGTACCAGTACATCAGAGCAAAAGGTGCTCCGCTCTGGCCCACCAACCCGGTCCTTTGCGGTGCCGAAGAAGGAGCAGAAGAAACAGAAGAAACAGAAGAAGCCAGCCTGAGTCGGAGCATTAGAGTTTTGGTTTTCGTTACCTAGAACATAGAAATGAAAACGCAAGTAGCTGTCATCAGTGTGAATTGCCAGATGGGAAAGATGTCGTGACGTTACCTCAACGGGGGGTACAACGCCCGGGCTTGCACAGCCGCAGAGACTCAGAGGCGTGCCGCGAGAAAAACAAAGGGCAGGAAGAAACCTCTCACACGTTTTGCCATGCCCTGCCCCATGCGATCCTGGTTCACGGCTCAAGGGCCGAAATGTGACCGACCCTGAATCCTCCTGACCCAGCATGACACCTTCGAACCTGTTTAGCGTCCCGTATATACCTACGGTAGCCACATCCCCTCCGTGTCCAAACTGCTTGAGCGATTCAAATCGGAAAACCTTGGCGGAAGTTGATACTTCCGCAGCTGGCGAATGTTCGTCAAAAGGGAAACCAAGAGCGCGATCCCGGTTTTACTTTGCTTCCTTTCTGTGGCTTGCGGGATCCCTCCTGTCGACTTGCGCCAACTATAAACCCCCCCGCGTACTAGTTACGGGGCCGTCACTGCAAATCATGTAGACAATCCCTTTTGGGCATGTGGCCCGGCATTGCGCGCCATCAGCCTATAGCATGCTTAGTTCAAACGCCATATCCTGCAGCAGTCAAGCCCTCAAGCTAGCGAGTTTGTCCTGGGTTCATCTGTCTCAGGGCTGGGTCCCAAGGAATTGCCTATTTTCGTCGACCAATGAAACCGTAGTGGAAGAAGACAGATAAACTTGCCTTGTGTCTCCCGATTTCGAAACCACCTTACCATCGCCTCGGTACAAAGAAATGGGGGTCCTTTGGGCCGGCCTTTAGGGGCCGAACGACCCTCATTTTTCTGATATCTGGAGGCAGAAGAACCGCCACGAGTCGACCTGTCGCAGTCTGGGTGTGGTCGCCAGAATTCACTCCCCCCTTACCACTGGACCCCGTCCCCCCCGCGCGCCGTTGGTTGTGCCACAGGCAAGCCATGTTCTCGTTAGTGCGTAAAACGGGTCAAGCCATGTTGTGAGGATGTCACAGGCAAACAAAGCAACGCCCTAGAGGGCCATCTGAAAACCCACGGGCTCGTACATATGGCCCAGAAGAAGCAGCTGCAATGGCCTGCCCGAAATGTGTTTTCACACACCTCCTCAACGGCACTGGCTTTCCCAGACACGGTGTAGGGAAAACAGCACTTTCCCTCAAACTAGTTTTCTAGCACAGTCGCTAGGAGAGCCCATTTGCCATACTAGACAAGGGGGGGGGGGGGGTTGCTGCTCGCACGGTCCATGTAAAGCATGGTGAGCTGTCTGGCGGACATGTGCGAATTAACAACTCGAAAGAGAGGTCAATTTCAGTCGCTTCTTCGCACTCGTCCAGATCATCATGTGCATAGATGCTGTTCGATTGACGCCCAGTTGAAGTTTCCTGTTCGCTTTCCAATAGAATACTAATTGTGCTGGACCATGTTTGGCACCATCTCGTAGGCTTCTGATGAAATTAAGTAACAGCTAGACCTGTTCCGGCACACGGCTAAGCGCTGACGATGCCAACCGTTGAAGCTCTCGGTGTGTCTCGGAACTCTCTTCTTGCGCTGCGCACCAACCTGCCTATCTAAGCTATCTTAGGCTTGCAAGTTGTCATACAGACAAATGAGCATGAGCTTGAGGTGAGGGCTTCACACCAGGTGGCAGTTTATTTACGCTAACAAGTTGTAGACTTGCATGCTTGCTCTCAACTTGTGGTCCACAAGATGCGGGGACTGATTGGCCGAAGGAGGAGAGACGGACAACAAAGGATGACCACACATGGTTAGAGTGTTCCACGGCGCGCCTTGCCTGCTCCAGCAGATGATAATCATCATGCCAAATCTGCAAGACCAAAGGTCTGTGCGAGGAGAGGTGCGATCGTGCACAGGGCGAGCGGGAACTTAAGCAAGAGCCAGTCATGGAAAGAAGCATACTGGGTTACACCCATCTCCAGTGCTACAGTGCTACCAGACACCGCTGCGCCAAGCGTTGGCGGACATCTGGCCCAGGCTGATTCCGGTTCGGGAATCGAGGACACACAGTGACGGACGAAATCATATATTTTGGATTGGGATACCATTTCTGTAATGACTTTGCGCAGTCTGCCTGGCGAGGCATACCCACACAATCCTTCTCGGATTGGAGAGTATGTAGGTGTGGACCGCCTTGCATTGGCCGCCTGGAACGGATGTGTGTCACGGTAGCGAAGCACGAGGGAAAAAGAGAGAGTAGTATAATGAGATGATGCGTTTGCGTGTGATGAGGGCTAGGGTTTAATCTGTAAAAATGATGCATATTGGCGATGCATGCTTGTTGGAGCTGCTGTGTAATAATCCAGCAGCGGGGTCTCCTTAGATGTTCAAACCTCCACGTTATACCAGGCAATGCTTTTGGGCAGAGCTTTGACAGATACGACGTATCGCATACAAGCCATGCGCCCGGGTGTGAGAGAGCAATGGGTAAAGATAGCAATAGCATCTGCAGAAACGAGTCAGTCTGATGAGCGGAACAGGAAGGAGCTTCCTTTCAAGTTCGAAAAAGTAGCTAGCTTGCTGTGGACTTGCTGTGAGCGGGCGTTGTCTGAGAGAAGAGCAGCCTTCAGCGGTGCGCGCTAAATTTAGTGCACCTTGTCACTTGTGGTTGGGGTTTCTAGGTCTTGCCAAAACCGTCGATAGAGTTCTGCAAGCTCAAGGCACTCTGGTGAGCATACAACGCTCTAGGGAGCCGAAGAGAGGCAAAACGTGCTGAGGACCGAGCCGGTGCGACAGGAATAGCACATGTGCTGAGCGACACGAGGAAGCTGATTTGCCCGAGTGCCATTTCTTGGTGAATCACTTCACATCGTATTCACACAGGGTATTAGTCGGCCCTACAGGTCTGGTGAGCATCGATTAAGGTTTGTCAGGTAGGACAAGACTGTTGACTTGGTGCGGGAGGATTTGGCTGGTTCTGCACCCTGGTCAGTCGGTTTGACACGCTGGTTGACAGGTGTGAGGAGCACCAGACGGTTGGTGTACGGTGAGATCTCACAGAGGGCGAAGACGCCGATCACCCCCTGATGGTTACATCGCAGAGGGAACCAATGACAGTGCCACCCCTCCCTAGAAAGCAACTGCCGTTCAAAGGTTGTATTGGTGGTGACTGTGGCACGCCCCAAAGACGATTTCTTGCTGCGAGGTAGCATAGAATCGTTGAGATCGAGGTCCCAGGCTCCTGGGGTGCATCCCGCCGCATGAGTAATGTCCGGAGTGACAGACGGAGGCCAAAACGCCAGATTCAACGACCGGGAGGTGGTGAGCTGACAGACTGAGCGATTTTGGACGAGCTTTTCACGAGCGAAATGCGCAGCATCAGCTGCTGCGGAAACCATGCCCCCTGGGCTCGCACTGAACCAAGTGTCAGAAGCCGCCTGCACTGACAGCTGCTGGTACACAAGAGCGACAGCGCGTGGTGACCGACATGAGAGTACCGTAGATCAGGACGGCGACCGTTCCGGATGCTACAGTGGGGAGGTCCCCTCTGCCGTGGTGTGTCGATTGGTGTCTCTTGACTCGACTCCAGTTGGGCCCAGGCAGAAGGACGGCCCCTTCGCCCAACAGGGCGGATGGCGCCTTCATCGGCCATAAGGACGGGGCCTTTTGTTAGCGTGCTGCTTGTTCCAACCTGCCAACCAGTCGTCCAGTACAATTTCGTCGTCGTGTGCGTTCCCCCACCAGAGATTTGCGGTGCCCAGCTCCGTCACCGTAATGTAGCAGATTGGAATGGCTGCACGGATCAGAACGCTGAACGTGCCTTGGCTAGCGGCGGTGGTGAGGAGAGGGGGGACTCACCAAGCTTACGGATGCACGACCGGACAAGGTTAGCTCAAATGGCATACTTGGGCGGGAGATGAGCGTGGCAGGATGTGCGAAGAGCGCAGCCCGGAGCTGGTGGACGGAATACGAAGTGCCCCAACGGTGATGGTGATGGTGATTGCGATGGATGCGAGAGGGAAGGAGCAGGCGGCACTCTGGCAGGGCTGTGGCTTGGACCGGCGCGAGGCGTTTGGGGTAACCAGACAAACAAGCAGCTACCTCCAGTAAGCAGGGGCGCTTTGCAGCTACCAAGACGTTCAGCTAGCAGTTCTGGACTTACAGTTAACAGTAGCGCTCCTTTGGGGCACATGGTGTGCTGCAGGTTTTTTTTTTTCCCTTCTTCTCTTTCTTCTTAATTCCTCGTTACCTACTCGGAGAACCTCAAAAGTGCTCGAATCCTCCCAACTCGCGACGAATAAGGAGCTCCGCCCGCAATGCTACAGGTCATCGTGCACAATGTGTGGGTGGGCTACGAGGCTACGATTTCGTGTGTGACGCCGCAGCAGGTCACAGCCCATTGACACAGGGGGTTGCAGAGGGCCTACGGGGGGCTTGAGGAACGGCGCTAGGGGCTTTTTCGTGCCTGCCCACCTGCCTTGCAGGGCAGTTGACAGTGGAAGGGTGGGCGCACGAACGGGTCGAGAAGTGATTGGCTACCTACCCCGATGACTCCGTCGACCGCAGCAGCACTCACCCTTCATCCTGGGCACATCCTGGGCAGGTACTTGTGCCGCAAGTCCCTTTCACCCCTCCCCAGTGCGGCACACTGAGACGCTAAAGAACGACCACTTGCGCACTGTCCAGTCAGCATCGGTGACAGCAAGTTGTGGCTTGACTAGAGCTCAAGCGAGTGCAAGCCACCATCTCCAACAGGAACCCTTTCTTCCCCCGCCATGGCAGTTTCTGGTATCTGTACGCCGCATCGATGCAGCCGTTGGATGCGTGGGCTGCCTGTGCCTTGCGCTGCTCCCTCTTTGCCAAAATCTCTCGGGATGTTCTCCTGTATTTACCGGCACTAGTAAAGGCTCAACATTGGAGGCCTTTTGGAGCGTCGCCGGCTTGATGGCGATTGGGATGACGATGACCGTGCGGCGCAGACCAAGCTAATCAGCTGCCAGGACCCAGCATCTCCCATCTCGTGCTGCGGAAGCCGCAGCTTAATGCAACAGGCATATGCGATGAGAGATTTTCCCCTTACCTAGGTGCCGTCTCACTGTGGACCTGAACAGAAACGCGTACCAGCAACGAGCCACCGTTATTGGCAGCACGCAGACAGCTATCGCTTAACTGATCATAATCGCAACGTACTTGGTTGCGCAGAGTTGCATGCCACCAACCTTTGACCCTTCTGGGGTGCTACTCTGCATCTTATGAGCATCAAGATTAAGTCACTGCGGCTCTGCTGCGGTTGAGTCAGTCGCAGCGACAGCCGTGGGCGCGGCGTGCTCAGGAGAGCTTGCAAGCGACACACAGACACAAAACTCTTGCTCAGAGAGCATCGGAATACCCTGAGCAGCACTAGGCACGCACGCACGCACGCAACGGAATCGCAGCGCCAGTTGTTTAGTTAGTGCCCACGCCAGCCCCCAAGAGCCAAGGGACGATCCCAATAGCGATAGCGGACCGGCTCTCGCCCCTGGTGCTGGAAATGGTGCTAGATCTGGGTGCCGCCACCAGTCCAACAGCCTCCTAGCACAGCTGCACAGATGAAATACAGTACCAATACCCTCCGCACTGTGCACATACGCGGGGCATGTGCACGCTAGCAAACAGCGCTACAAAAGTCCAACAGAATATACCGGGCACACCAGCCGTCTACAGGCCTGCGCTGGAGCAGTTGCAGATGACTACCTACATGGTAAGGTGGGAGCTTTGGCGGTGATTATAATATAGCCCATTACGAAGTATTTCGATGTCAAGAAGTTCTCTTTTTACTGAACGTATTGCGCTCGCGCAATCTCTTACTATCCACTTCGGCCAAGTGCATGCTCCAGACTGGTCCCCACGATGCCATGTGGGCCGAAGCAGAACCCCCCAGCGCTGGGCTCAGGACGTCCTTTGCGGAGCGCAGAGTATCCCGCGAGGCTCTAACTAGGCCGGAGCCGAAGAGTTGCATGCTGGGAGCTGTAACACCATACCCCCTCGATTCTGTGTTTTGCTCATCCGTCGTTAAGCTTTCCTTTGGCTCTTGTACGTTCCTTTGATACCCGCATCTCGTGCTACTTTGAGAGGCACTTATGTAGCAGTTGCCTACCCAACTAGCAATATTCAACTCCTTGGCCGACCTCTTGTCTGCCTTGGTAGGTATGGCATGCACAAAGCATCGGGCCGTCACTTGCCACAGGGCAATCAAGCCTCTTGTGCGACCTGCTGTGGCTGAGACCGACAGCTGTCAACGGCTAGTCCTTGCCGCCCGTGTACAAACGCAAGGAAACATACAAACACCGCATCAATCCATCTACCAAAACTATCGATCTAGGAAGAAAATGGTCACGAAACACTACCTGCATCATCAAGCCGCGATACGAGAACAATAACATGCTTTTGCCATGCGACTGGGGCTTTGGCTAGGCTTGCCTGGATTGGCTTGCCATCTAGCAGTCTGCTAATACCGGCAGCCCGAGGCGGCGTGGGACTGAGACATCCTCCCCTTGCCATGCTTCAAATCACCAACCATGTTTCTCTGTTATGCGAAAATGACCTGATTTTCCCGGCCCATTCGCAAGCATAACGAGACTACATGGAGATGCCACGCCGTCCAGCCAAATTACGTATCGTTAATGGGAAGCAAAGGACCTTCCAAGGGCGTGTACCGTCCAACACTGATAGCCGACGCGGCACACCGTGGGATTGCTGGTTGACCCCTCCTGCCCACAAAAACAAATTAACCGACTCTTTGGTCTAGCGGCTCCATGAAGCTTCCAAAGCCAAAGACAGAAAATGCTTGCACAGGCGGGCAGGTTGACCGAGCAGCACAATGTTCTGACATGACAAGAGCGCCGTCTTGCAGTTGAGTCAAGCTGACCCGTAAACAGGTAGGCGCCGAAGCCATGGAGCGACGAGCGATGCTACGCTCAGCCAGTAGGCACTCGGGGCCGTTTCCTTTCCGGAGGCAGCCGCCACGATTCAGCCTACCAGTGGACTGGACACGGGAGGCAAAAGGGACCAGTCAACTGGGCTATGTCTTCCCGATGAAGATGAGCGACGCTCTGCACCATGTGGCACACCATGTCAGGACAAACCGGTTTCGCTAATCAGGGCCGACTCGCTCGCTGCTGCTAGCAATGGCACGTCACCCCCGTTGTTTACTTGTCCTATATCCCAAAAATAGGCTGCGTGAATGCCGTAGCTCGGCATTCCGGACTCGTTGTGGTGCACCATGGTCCACGGCACCACCAATGGATGAATAGTCAAGGCAGCGATTCTACGCCAGACAAAAGACCCGTGGCGCTCAATCGCCGCCCCCACTCTGCAGTGGTCTCTCTAGTGCCTCCGCTCATCTCCACCATCCAGTCCAACAGCCCACCCACATTTGCGATAGCGCCGGCTCTTTCGCCATGGTGCTGTTTCTCTTAAGCCATCTGACACCCTCGTTGACCATCGCCTGACTGATGAGCACGACAGTCTCCTCGCATCACTTGGCTATTCCCTGGTACAAGCGTTGCGGTCGGTTCAGTAACCGACAAGGCAGGCCGATCCATGGCACAGGTAATCACCAGGCCCAGCGGTGGACCGGCCATATCGCCGTCGAGACACTCATCACGCATCGCCACTTTGCTCGCCGCGGATTTCTTCTCGCTAGCTTCCGCAGCTGCCAAGTATCCCGTAAAAGGCGCTCGCCATGGTGTACCTGGACCTCGTATGCAGAGACTAGTTTGAAAATGCTAGCTGCAGCTACCACATATTCAACGCAGACCAGTTACCGTCTTCTAGAAATCCGACTGAAGAGCGCCGTCGACATTTGCGTTCATGCAAAGCGCCAACCTGCACAGCTCAAGCAGCAGGCAAGCACTTTCTCGCAATCTCCTTGTCAAGCCTTTCCCTGTCAACATGCGACTGGCCTCGGTTAGAACTCACTAGTGAGCCGCTCACTTTCTGCAGGCGACAGAGATATCGACCAGGAATAAGAGCGCAAAGAGATAGCTGGGCACAGCTCTCTTTCCCGCCTATCCCCCTCCCATCTCGCACAGTGCGCTCACATCCTAGTCTTGCCCCAGTAAATGATGCCCACAGCGCCGCGGCCGGCCTGAACACCATCTGTCCTGGTGAGAGCCACTGAGCGATTGGTTCGTTCCTAGCCCGGCAGCGCTAATTACAGTCTGTTCAGACTAGTCGACTGCTCCGAAGCCACCTCGAGATAGGCGCTATCCATCACCCGGAGAGTGTGATCAAGACGTCAAGCCCCGGCAGACACTGCAGATATATGTAGGCTTGCCAGAGTAGGGGCGTGCCTGCAACGCACCCCGCCTTCAAGATGTCATTTGCCAGTCCAAGTCAAGGTAGCCCACCACTGCCCACTGCTGGCCTCGCTCTCCTTGCTGACGCTCATTTTGTGCAGATTCAGCCTGGATAAATTAAGCAGCGTTGCACTGAGGCTGCCTCGCCGTTGCTCAGTCATAACCTGTCAACTCGTGCCACTCACCCAAACGTTAAAACCCATCGTGAGTGAGAGAGAGAGAGCTAGCTTGCTGCTGCTGCTGCGAAAACATGCGCAAAGTTGCCAAAGTACTGTCTCGGTTTTCACCGACATTCACACCGTGTGCTACGTTCTGGTTTCATGCGCCGCCTGCTTCGGCCGAGTATAGTGTGCTCAAGGACGGGCTCCTCAAATGAGCAACTTGATTTCTGGCCGCACTTGTTCGCACCTCGCTCGTCGCTTTTGCTTGTGAGGCCCAATTTATTTTCATGGCCTAAATTACCATCGTGGCCCGGTAAAGCACGAGATCTACCCTCCACCAGGTCCATACGGAGTACACCCCCTTCCCACCCCCGTCTGATTCTCAACAGCACACCCTGAACAGTGGTGTGCCTGTAGGAGTACAATGCCACATAGTACTCCGTTGGAACAAAAGTACACAGCAGACCACCATGGCCTCCCCACCGGCTAAATGGACAAGGGCTCCATTCAAGGCCACCAGACTGCTATGATTAGAGCGACTGGCTGGCTGGTGATTGAGAGTTTATTAGCTCCCGTTCCTGGGCGTTAAGACCATCCCCTCCAACCTCGATCTCCGCCACCCGGACACACTGCCGGCCTTTTTGTTGGACACGCCCCTTCACCATCCATCTGCCGTGTCGTTGCTCTTGTACTGGGGTCCCATCGGGCTCCATTCATGCACCGAGATTCTACAAGTATACAAGACCATCCTGCTTCGCCCCCAACTTCACTCTTCCCTGTCTTCATTGTTTCCTTCGTCATTACATACATCCTTCTCTTAAACATCTGGCTGTACTGCGAAACAGTTGCGCAACTCTATTCATCTATACAGGCAACACGTCGGTTTCTTGCCTTTTGCCTCCTTTCTCTGCCTTTAAAGAGCCCTTGGTTGCCTGGCGCAGCATCGCAAACCTCTACTCCTCTTCGAGATATGCGCCAATAATGACCGCGGCAGCAGCATATCCTCCAACCATGACTGACTTGAGGGGTGATGGCTCCGGCTCCCACCCGAGTGTTTGGCCCAACTACGGCGCCTCGCACATATCCGGACGTCTCGGCAGCTCTATCGACGCTGCCTTCTCCTCACCTGTTGTTCGTCCTCGCGCTGGCCAGGATCACTACGCATATGGACGTTACTCGCAAGACGATGCCTCTGCCTTTGATCGAGCCCAGCCAACACCTCTTGCTTCTTCGCACCAGAATTATCCACCTCTGAAGAGATCCTTTTCTCAAGCCGAATCTCAGCCATACCAAGAGATTGTCCAAGATCTTCGCGACGACACTTCGAGATTGACTGTCAGCCAGGACCACAAGTTGCTCTCTTTCCGCCGTTCTCAGGATAAAAGCACCGTGGTTGATCAACACGGTCGTGTGCAGCAGCTTGAACTTTCTGCTCAGCTGCACGGAATGTTCTTCCTCTCGGAGATGCCTTCTGGTGCCAGCGACGGCGGTGCTCTTCAACCCGAGCTGACTTGCTACCGACGCAATCTCTTCCAGATCAGCGGATCTTTTGTCACACCACGAGGCCCCATTTCTGTCGTCAACGATTCCAATGAGACTGTGCCCGTCGCCAACATGGAAGTCACCATCTCTGCCATCGAGTCTGTCGATGGCAACCCGGTTCGCCTGATTGTTATTCCTTGGAAGACACCGCCAACCAACTCGCCCGATCAGGCACAGGGTCCCGATCAAGAGCCTCCCGCCCTGCCCTTGATCCCTTTTCAAGACAGCAACCCAAACGCCGAGGGTGAATACGCTGTCTATCCTGTTGGCTGGCGCCGTCTGCAGTTCCGAATGTAAGTTTTGTTTCAGACCTTAGACGAAGACTTTTTACTGATGATGCGAGAACAGTGCTACTGCCAACAACGGCCGTCGCAAAGAGCTGCAGCAGCACTTTGTCTTGCATCTCAAGGTCCATGGTACTCTCGCCGACAACAGCAAGGTGGTCTTGACGGAATCCATCACCTCACCTATTGTGGTTCGTGGCCGCAGTCCGCGTAACTTCCAGGCTCGTAAGGAGATTCCCCTTCTCGGATCGAGTGCTGGCTCTCGCGGGCAGGCCCTCGTCGAGACTGGTGTTGGTGTTATCGCTAGTGCTTTGTCTTCCAAGCCGGAAAGCAAGCGTGGTGGGAGCTTGGACATGCAGGCTCCTCGATCTGCGTTCACATTCAGCTCGCCCAAATCCACGGCTAGCCAATCGAATGCTCTGCGATCCAAGTAAGTTTATGTTGTCTGCGCAACACTTGCTTGGAAACTAACAACTGGTTTAGCTCATACCCAGCGTGGAACCAGCAAACTGATGCTCTGAGCCAACTACCCACGACAACGACCATGGGCATGCCGAGTGTCTCTACTTTTGCGGGCGACAATTCAGATCTTCCTCTGTCTACTTCGTTAGCGCCCCCCGTTTCGCTATCGCAGTATGCTCCTACCGCTGGAGCGCTCGGCACAGGAAACGTTCCACGATACGTCGACAACGAAAGATCGCTAAAGAGCCCAAGGCACCAAGGCCAATCATCTGTGCATGGCTCCATTTCGGCGTCAGATAGTGCCTCGGATTACCGCTACGGATCGTACCGTGCCTCGATCACCAGCGATGCTGGCACGATGGGTTACGCCTCCGATAACACGCCTACCACCTCCCAACGCGACTACTATCCTTCATCTGGTGGCGCTTGGCCTCCTAACGGGTCAGAGCAAAACACGAGCATGAGCTATCCCAACACTTCTGCTAGTGCTGCTCATCAACGCCCCTATGCCTTTGACAGATCTGCAAAGCAGGAAGCGACGCTCCCTAATGCTCTATACCACCCTGGAGCTAAAGGTGCCTTTGAGTCGATGAGCAACTATTCTTGGAGCACCAATTAGACGTTGATTTTGATTCACGTTGGTAGTCTTTTGCCCTAGGACTGCATTTATACCATTTTTGGCTCCTGTGTTTGCTAGGATGGCTAGGATTCTCTGTGTTTCTTGGTTTGTGGTCTTTGGGTTGTAAAGTCTGATTTACTTGGGACATGTCTTCATTTTTACTACACCAAAATGGGCGGCTGGGAGCTGTTACTTTTCCTGGGTCTTGTATGGCGCAAGTCGTTTCAATGGGAGGCTGCGCGTGCTTTCTTTCTCATTTGCAGTTTTATTTTTTTTCTTGATACCGGACACGATGGCGGACTGTACACTTGGATAGGATCATATGCAAACACTGCTGACGCTGCGCATTTTGGCGAGCAAGATCACGAGATTCAGGACGGCGCAAGAGGCGTGATTATACTAGGAGTACGTGAAGGAGGTATTGGTCTTTTTTCCGATATGCGGAGTTGTTTTGGCGATGATATCAAATATTAGTCTTCTTTAGATGATATTCGTGTGTATTCTTTTTTCTTTACAGGTACTTTGGCTTGTTCCAGCCATCATCGACCAAGATACCTGCTTGCGTGCTTGATTGATGCTGGACCCGCACTGAAGGCTGCGATTGACCTCGATATGTTTACCAGGGGTCTCGTTCCACCTTTGACCTTGACATTAGCACAGCGGGATCTTTCCTGCTCGCCTGGACAGTGTGAGCAATATCTGGCTCTTCAGTGGATGAATCCTTCCCCACTTCCCTCGTGGTACGATTCTTGTCGTATGGACATTGTTCTAGATCTATCATTTTGACACTCTTCCATGCGAAAGGGAAACAAACGAGCAGGGATTACCGTCGTTTGTCAGGCCTGGTCATCCTCAATGCGGCATGCTGGAGAAACACCCTTCAGACCCTGTTTTCAGACAACGCGGGCTTTAAACAAGGCGCAGCCAAAGTCAAATTGATGAATTCTAGATGAATCGTGCTCAAGGAATGGTCCACATGGTGGGTTGGGGCGGAGCAGGCGTTTCTTTTCCGAAGATGCAATGCTACACAGTATAGCGTTGCTTTCGGCCCCCAAACGGGGGCTACGGTTGAAATCGTTCTTTTCCGGCAATGTCGTTTGATGTCTTTTTAATCAATCAGTAGCCACATCTATATTACCGATGCGAATATTGCTCACAGGAATTCTTTCCTTCTTTTTTATTTCTCGGTAATTTCGGCCCGTGTGTCCATGCGTTGCTTTTCTTCGAATCAGGCCATTCGGCGATCTGGAACCGCAAAGCGGGACTTGAAATGGAGAGAAGAGTGGTCGGCTGTGTCGCGCGAATGCGAGCTGCATGTCCAAAGCATTTTTTGGGGGGTTTCTCGAAGGGAGACGGATCGAGACTATTTACGGTTATCGTGCTCGAATGCAATATTGGAAGAAGAAGGAAGCATATTCTGGAATGCTGCAGGGTTTCAATACCCTGAGAGCTACCATAACAGCTAGGATATTCCCTGCTATAACCCTCCTCGTTGCCTCTTTCGTATCGATCTGGCCATGACGAGGGTGCCGCGATCAATTTCAAATACTTCATATGGGCTCGAGTTATATACGCGTAGTAATACCCTTTTCGTGACCATCAGGTGGTCCGATGGAGGCACGGTTTGTGGAGCGAGGGCATTATCCGTCGGGTTAAAAATCTGTGCCCATTGGAGGCTTTGCGACATTTCCCCCATCTCTCTATCAAGTGAGAGATTGGATGTGGCAATGTCAACTTCATCGGCGTCGTGGCCCATGCGATCAGGTCGCGAAGCCAACCAACCTAGGGGCGTGTATAAGTAAAGTAGTCTACAGCGGGTGGGAGGCGCCAGTATTTACTTTACGGCGACGGGGAAAAGGCAATCATTTTTTTTAATAAATCCGGTACCAAGAAATCCAAAAAAGAAGCATAATCAAAGTTTTCAGCATCATTAGCGGCCAGCTTATTGGTGTATTCAGTACCTAGGCGTGTTGTCCGCTGAACTCGGGCTGGTCAGTTAGTGGGGCGCGAGGCTGCAGAAAAAAAGTTGCGACACCGCATCAGACGGCCACCGTGCCAAGCTTCGCCCACGGCCTTGACGCTCGGGACACACAGCCGTCTCTTCAACACAAGTTTTATCTATCAGGCGCCATGTTTGAGCTCCCAGAAGCAAAGAGGTTAGTTTTGGGCCTTCTGTGCGGGGCGCAGTCCCCCGAACTCGCCGGCGAAGACCCATGCCCACGGAATGCCGTCCGCTGCTTCATCACCCCATGGCTTGAGGGAGTGTGCTGGATTCGCTAACATTTGGTCCTCGACAGAGTTCGGCGCGAAGACCTAGGTAATCCTGACGACTCGGGCGTCAACGCAGATGATGCGCTTGGAGATGACGAGGCGATGCAGGCGCGGGTAAATGCGCAAATCGCCGCAGCGCTTGGCCTCGATAATGACGACGATGACGAACCCCGCGCAGGCGGTGCCGATCCCCATGCGCACAATGTCAACGATGCCAACTTTGACCGCGATGGCGAGCCCGACACAAAACATGGGTACGAGTTTAATCTCTTCAGCACAGCCGGCGCGGGCGGGCCCGCCGGCCCAGCCAAGGTGATTCTGGACGACGAGAATGAGGACTTGGGCGACGGCGCCTTTGTGCGACCGCGACCCCTCTCCCACTATACGGCCAAGACGCCGTCGGCCAAAGAAAAGGAGCAGTACAGCCTCGCGGCAGTCACGGCCGACGACATTGTGCGGCGGTCCGCGCAGCCGTCATGGGGCATGGCGATGCCGTGGAAGGTGGTTTCGATCAAGGCGACGCGCAAGGCAAAGCCCGGCGACAAGCGTGTTGAGGTCCTGATGGAGAGTACAGACGAGACGGCGGTCAAAAGAAAGCGGCCGGGCAAGAAGCAGCGCATCCTGCTGCGCCAACGCACAAGGACCAAGGCGCAGGCGGCGGAGGAGGCGGCCAAGAAGGAGCTGGAAAAGGAAGAGCACATCAAGGACAAGAAGAAGAGGCTCAACAGGATAAAGAAGCTGAGAAAAAGGGCCAAGGATAAGGAGAAGAAGATGGCGGGTGATGAAGAGGCGAATGCGGGTGATGGCGGTAGCGATTCGGACGGCGATGAGTGAATATACCCCCTTTAGAGCGCAGAGCATAACCCGTGTACATATTTCATGAATTTACGATTTTGACAGAGAGCCATACTGCATAGGGCTCCTTGTTTGTTTTATACGCTTTATAAACATCTAGACTGCCACACTAACATACTTGGATAAAGCTGCACCGTACGACGATCCCTGAACGAGGCAAGCAGAAAAGATTGCATGCAGTGTCAACGCAACAACACATAACAGGAACAGATTTTTTTTCCTTTTCAAAATGCGGGTAATATATGCCTACGTTTCCTCATAAGCTCGCCAAGGATTCTGATTCAACGCACTGTTGATGCTGGATGCTATAGTTCTATGTAGAAGTCCTCAGCTCGCCATTGGCGTTTTGGCTGGACTGCAGAAATGAGCAATTAATCAAAAGATGACTTGGAGTGCATGGTGCAAGCTGGAGGTTCAACTTTTGACCTCGGATCTAGCAACGTACAATTATACAAATGGGTACCACGAAGTCGATATGATTGGATGGCGGTTTGACGTGGTTCGCACATGCTCAGTAGTAAACTATTATTATTATTATTACTTACAAGCCGTTATCCTGAAATTTTTGGAGCACGAGCGATTGCAAGGAGCTTCACAATCTCACAAGTCTCTTCGTACTCGTCTAGGGTAAGTTAAGCCTTAGCTGGAGGTGCGTCGTAGCCAACGGCTCGTCGCGACCAGCACCAACATATATCCTGCTTGGGATGGGAAGCGCGAGCTAGTACATAGATTGTTGGAATTTATAGCTCTCTGGTCTTTTTTATGACCGGGCTATCCGGAATCGACCGAACTTTGCGGCAGTGCCCGGTTTGTCCACGGCTGATACATTTCGAGCCTGTGCTTAGACCTGCCTAGCCAAGATTGCTATCGAGGTGCGAGTCTTTGACTGCTCCGTGTCTCCTGGCTAAATTAGCAAACAATGAACATTTGGAATATCCCAAAATTGAGCCCTACTCATAACCTATGTGACTGCCAACCCTATGTCGGCGCGCACTCTTGGAGAGCACGGCGCCGGGTTTTGTCGCTCGCCCGACCATCAGGACGCTCGCAATGACGCTCAAGGCAGGATCGAGGAGCGCTCTCCGGAGCGGACGACGCTTGCATGGAATCTTACGAAATGATCATTGCGTCTCGAAGGAAACTGCCAACGTGTTTTACTGTATGAATGTTCGGTTGTAGCATCACCGACAGACCGTACCTAGCTCGCGTCCTAAATACTTTAATCTTGATGTAATGACATATCATAGTGATATGCGCATAGAGAATTTCCCCCCTCATATCTTCCCAGCCAATGCAAATATATTGTTGATCACCCAAGCAGGATGTGGTGAGGCAATCATGTGAGAATATGTTATGAGAGGTATACGATTTGGTCGTGCGTAAAATAACTCAAAGAGAGCTTTCATCACGAATTTATCTTTCTCTCTAATCGTAAAGAGTCCCTTGTTCAAGTTTACAGCATCATGCGGCACTCCTAGGCCCAAAGTATAGCTAGCATGCTTCTTGGAGCAATTATAGTATATTGAAATAACAAAAATCCTTTACTATTCTCGTTCAAAAATTCTACTATTTAACAACTACTTTTATAGACACTTGGATATTCACTCGCCAAACGTGAGATGCACCTTGAGTCGTTGCTGCAGACACAGCTCCAACACCTACAACCCCACTAGCCAATAAGCTCCGGTGGACGCTGCGACCATAGAGCGCCTTGCAGCCCAAATCTGGATAGCTTGGGCCCGCCAATCTAAAATCTACCAAACACGCGACAACATCGAATTAAAGACCGAAATTGAAGACGAAAGCCAGTGCTTATCGGATAGCACACGCGATTCTAGCTCTAGCGAAGAAGTTGAATATATCCATCCGAGCGTTAATCCAACACGTCGACCATTGATGGAGCAATAGAGCGTGACGAATTCGACAGGTCCGTTTTCGCTGAGCAATCGGACCTGGAGCTCGACAACAGGCAGAGAGGCCTGGTCGACCAGAAGCCATCGGCGCTTTACCGGGCGGAGCTTTGAGCTTGCACCTGCAAATCTGCATTCTCCCTCCCGTCGAATCGGTGGCCGGATTCAGAGCGAAGCATCGACTGCAGCTATGAGCTCGCCAGTCGCTGCCAACGACAACGGGCCGATCGAGAACGTAGCTGTGGACGCGCCGGCCCCCATTACCTCTGCAACCGAGGTGTCGGCAGCTGACGAGCCGAGCAAGCCCGACATGGAGATTGACGTCCAGGATATGGGCCAGATGATCGACCCTACGCTGGGCACCGAGACGACCGAGAAGCCCCCGGTCGCGCCGCCTCCTGCCGCCCCCCGTCCGATCTTACAACGCAACGCCATGCAGCGAGTCAACCTTGAACCGTCGAATCAAGCAGGAAGCTCTGCGACCCCAATGCCACAAGCGCCGGCGCCGCCCCTTCCCACGGACTCGCTGTCCCTGGCACAGCTCCGCAAGATAGTCGGCGAGGTGAACCGGCCCGAGCAGGCGGCCTACGACTTTGTCTACGCCGACATGGGCCCACACGCCGAAGAGATTGACGAGTGGTTCTTGAACCAATTTTGGCAGTGGATACGCCTCAACACCGCGCAACAGGCGTTTGATTGGCACTGGAACCAGGACACGACGGACGGCGGTAGCAACGGCCTCGAGGTGGCCTGGGAAGATGCGGATCATGAAACGCGCACCAGGTTTGTGCAGGCGGCGATTGCGGGCGTGCAGTCGAACGACGCGGCGCTGCGCTCAGCGTCGATTGGAAAGCTGGTGTATCTGGTGCTTGGCCGCTGGGGAGACACAGCTATGCCAAACACGTCACCGCTGGAGGACGAAGAGGAAAAAGACGGCGATGGCGTGACGCGGAGCAAGGGACCCGGTCAATCGATTGCAAGTGGTATGCAGCTGCAGGCAATCAAGGCCGGTGTCGAATGCCTGGCGTCCCTGGACGGCTTGCCGGTCGTCTGGGAGGCCCTGAGGCATGCATTTGAGCTGCAGTGGTCTGGAGATGAACCGCTCCCTCAGACTGGCAGCCAGGGTAATCCCCAAGAGCCGCAGGATGAGCTGATGAATCTCATGACCATCATGTATATTGCGCTGCAGGAGGTTCTTAGCGACCCCGAGGACATGTCCGCCTCGTACGGAAAACTTCTGGAGCTGCAACCACCTCTCACTGAATTCATGATGACGGCGACGGTAAAGCTGAGATGGGACGAGCAGAATATTCTCCCGCAGATGCAGATACTACTGCTCTTCTGGAAGTCCCTTTTGCTCGTGTTTGGTGGTACCAAGGACCTGCAAAGAGTGAAAAAGGCCACTAGCGAGCTCAGCGACAACCAAGAAAAACAGACGATTACCGCATCGCCGCTGGACTATCACGTCTTTCGGCAAGAGATTACCTCCAAATATCCGGCATATATACCCCCACAGCCCGCAATACCGCTCGAGGACGAAAATACCTCCCTTCTCCCTCCGCTACCTCAGCACACGAGCAGAAACAATGGCTCCAATGGCATCCTTCCTGCGCCGTCCAACTCGCAAAACGGCGGCGCCAGTATCCTACACCAGCCAGTGCACATTGCTACCCCAGCGCCTTCGCCGCCCCCATCGCCAGGTGTAGGCGGCAAGGGCGGCAAGAAACAAAACTACCAGACGAATCAAAACTTTCCATTCATGTACCCGCCGCTTGACGCCACAAGTAATAGCGCTGGCGGCAAGGGGCTCGCGGCGCTCGATAACACAATCAACCGCCGATGGGAAGGCAGCGATATTCCCGCGTCTATCCTGGAGGCGGGCGAGCTGTTCTCTACGAGAGTACGAATGACGAGGGCCACCAGGCAGCTGTGGAATGAGCGAGAGGGGTTTCTCAAGTTTGAGCGGGGGTGGGAGCCCGACGAAGAAGAAGACGATGATATTGAAGAGCTGGACCTCGGCGAGCTCACTGAAGAAGAAAAGGAGCTGATCAGAGAGGCCAAAGGCGTGGATAAGGGGCCACGCAAACCCGCTGCGCCGGCAGAAGCCGTTGATTTTGGTCCCCGAAAGGAGGAGTTGAGCGACAGAGACAAGAAGCGTTTGCAGGCGGTAGAGAGCTTCTACGTAAGCCCATGATGATCAGACGACGAACTATTGCTAATTGTTATGCAGCACCAAGCTTTGCCTCATCTACAATCTCTAGTCATTGTTTTGCTGCGACCAGTCTTTGCCAATGTTGCGGCCATAGTTGCACAGCAGGGGCCACAAGGCCCGCACATGAATCAAGGCATACCAGGTCGCAACGGGCCCGGACCGAACAGCGGACCGAATGCGGAGCCCGGAAAGCCAGATGCAGAGGTCCCGGAGCTGTCGCCGGAGGAGGTGGATGCTGCTCGAACCAGAGAAATCACAACAAAGGCCATGTCAGGGATCCTGGTGCTCCTGCTCAAGTGGCTTCGACTCTCGCGTGAGCATCCCGGGCAGGCGAAAGTGAATCACTGGCTAATCTCGCGTAGATGTTTTACGATTCGAGTATTTTACTCAGCTGTTACTGGACTCCAACTATGTCCCACTGGTGCTCAAGCTGTTTGCCCACCAGGATGTGCAACAGGTTATAGACAGCAAAACGGATCGTCTGGAAAACAGGTTTGTCTGGTCGATCGTTGAGATGCCCCTTTTTATTAATGCGTTGCACCAGTTTCTTCCGATTTTGCAGCTTACGATGCCGGTTTAAGGATAGGACAGATAGCGATCTTGGTCATGAAGAAGAAGATGAAGGAGCCGAAGACGAGCACAACGACGCACGCGAACCAGAACTCGAGGCAGAAGAAAGTGATGACAGTGCCGCCCCGCCACCGATTAAGAGACTCCGGTTCCCACCAGCAGAGGCGGCACAGAGCGACCAGACTGCAGAGCCGGCGAGCCTGTCGGCCGAGGAAGATGGCAACCGAGGAATGCGGCCCGAGATTGACGAGCTGGGCTGCTCAGTTGACGGACTGCCTCTGGAGCCGATTACCGATTTTTCATGGCGCAACTTTTTCTCGCTCATCAACTACCTGCGGGTGATGCAAAAGATTTGCAAGGGCAAGGCGCACCGCAACTTGCTGCTTGTGCAGTACAAGTCGTCGACGATTCTGCGCAGATCGCTGCGGATCCCGCAGCCGGAGCTGCGGCTGTACACGCTGAAGCTGTTCAAGAATCAGGTGCCGTACTGCGGCCGCAAGTGGCGCCAGAGCAACATGCGCGTCATCACGGCCGTGTACCTGCACTGCCGGCCGGAGCTGCGCGACGAGTGGCTGGCGGGCAGCGACATTGACGCCGAGGTGGACTCGGCGCTGCCGCTGGAGCAGGCACTGCGCGGCCTGACGCACTGGTTCAACGTGCGGCGGTACCCGGACAAGACGCTCGGCGACGTGCTGCCGACGACGGCGGACGAGTACAGGGCGAGGCAGCAGGGCCAGCAGCAGCAGCAGCAGTACAATGGGAAAATGATTCAGCAAGACTTTTTCGCCCGGGAGCTGGAGAAGCTGAATCTGGACTGGACAGAGGTGAATGGTGATGATGGGTTGAGCGACTTGGAGAATTGGTAGGGAATCGAAAAGAAGCCCACAATAACGACACAGGACAGTTTTGATGGTTTGAAGAAGGAAGCGTCAGCGTAGGCTTATCGATGGAAATTGTTTGATGGTTATTAATAACACCTATGAATAAGAACAATATATATAAAAGCCGTGGGGGTATCATCCTGTGTAACCCAATCCATTCTATGCCTGCCCCGTTGACAAAAAGGAATCATCTAGGGAAAGGTGTATGTCCTCGAACCTCGAGTATGTGCATGTGTGTGTGTGTGATTCAATCATGGTATTTTTTTCTTTCTTCTTTTTTTGCTCATGGGCGGTCATAGATGCCATCGTCATAGTGATGGCTCTGGGCCGGATACCGAGGCGGCATCGTGCGGTGCGGCTCGTAGGGGCCGTCGTACGGGTTATCCGCGGGGTACGGCAGGGTGGCCGTGGTGTTTGCATTGTGCGCGCCGGCGTTGCTGCGGTTTTGGTGGTGGTAGTAGTCGTCGCCGGCGTGGCCGTAGTGGTCGCCGGCGTGCGTATACGTGTACGTCGCGGGCTCGCCGGGGATGACACCACCGCCGCTGCCGTCGTCGTCGTCGGTGTGACCAGCCACCATGGGGCTGTGACCTGCGTTGCCGTAGCCCGTCTCGTACTTGTTGTACGGCGGCTGCTCGTGGCCGATGGCGGTGGCGTCCGAGTCGCGGTTGTTGTTGCTGCGGCTGCCGGTCATTGCCATGTCGACGGGCTGGGCGTGCTGGGGCAGGTGGTTGGGGTCGTGCTGAGGCAGGGCCTGCTGTCCGCGGCTGCGACGGAGGCCAAAGACGCGGCCGAGGAGGCCGGTCGGGCGCTGCGGCGCAGGCTCAGGCTCGTAGGGGTTCATGGCGGACTGGTAGCTGCTGTTGTTGCTGTAGGGGTTCTCGGCGTAGGGCATCTGCATCTGGGGCGGCGAGTTGGCGAGGCGCTTCTCGCGCTGGTGGTGGCGGCCGAGGGCAAGCTCGACGAGAATGGAAAAGATGTAAAAGAAGCTGGGTTGAAACTTGTTAGCAAGCTGCATAGACAAAAAGACGTTTCAGGTCTTGTGGATGTAGAGGCAAGGCTTACATGGCAATAATGGCAATAGAGAGACAGGCCGTCTCGAGCTTGCACGCCGTGTGGTAGCTTGGAATCTTGGTGAAGCCGCCGCCCGCATCGAGCGTATCCCCGGCCTTGCCCTTTCCAAACACGGTGTCGACCTCGCCAGCGCAGCTGCCCGCGCCGCCTTTATTCGCCACAGCAACATAGATGTAGGCGCAGACGAGGGCAAAGTCGATGCACATGGCCGCAAAGGACGTCAGGGTGCGGCCGGCGAGGCAGCAGAGGAGCAGCAGGCCCAGTAGGGCGTAGGCGACGGCGACGCCCGCGATGCCCTCGACGGCGCGGACGCGGGTCGGCGTCGCGAGGCCGTGGTTGCCGAGGGCGGCGAGGAGGTACGAGTAGATTCCGAGGATGATGACGGCGCAGAGGAGCTGGACGGAGCGGATGAGCCACTGGACCGTCTTGAGGCCAAGCGAGGTGCCTCTGGACATGGTGGGCTGTTGGTGTCCTTTAGCGGAATTCGATTTTGTGTTGGTGGTAGTGATATATATCGATGGGATAGAAACAGTCGTGAGGATGCTGGGTGGAAAGAATGCTGATGTGATGAAGAAGATGGGATAATGTTTAATCGAGATCTAAATCGAAAAAAAAAGGAAATAAGAATAAGAAACGTCATTCATCAAATGCACGGGTCAGCAAACGGGACGGGGTTCAACGAGGTGAATCTATTCTGAGTGCTGCGCCGGGGTGGCCTACTCGAAGCAGTAAGCAGGTTGCGAGGCGTTTTACTGGTAGGAACCGGAGCTGCACTGCCCTGTAGGCTGTGCCCACTCAGCGGGGTGACAAAACAGACGGCCGATATAGTTAATAGAGCTCACTTTTTATAACCACAGATATTACGTTATAATTGAGGTGTCCTTTTAAAACTAAGGTCCTAGATGCAAATTAGAGTAAAGAATATTATAGTAT
>JARJRE010000421.1:0-32988 GCA_030783385.1 Akanthomyces dipterigenus | reverse complement strand
AGTGTCCGTAGAGCCTCCAGTGCTAGAAGTGGGTGCTGTAGTAGATTCTGTTGAGCTTCCAGTATTGGTGCTGCCACCTGTGCTGCTACCAGTACCAGTCGAGCTTCCAGTATCTGTCGAAGTAGGCGTGCTGCCAGTGCCACCGGAAGTAGACGTGCTGCCGGTACCAGTGGTGGTTGGCTGCGTGGTACTACCGCCGCCAGTAGACTGGTTGGTAGGGCAAACCGTACTGGTAAAGGACGCAAATTAGTCTGTGCATTTCTTTTAAAGGATCAGCCGCCATGACTTACATGGTGTTGTTCTGAATCTCGGTGCTGTCAAAGGTGACAACAGTGTCAATGACGCCCGGTGCACCAGTTACCGTTGCCACAATATTAGGGGCAAGTGTAATGGGACCGTTGGTAGAAAAGTAGCCCGTAACACGGAAAGGTTGCTGCACAACAATCTCGGTTGGAGCAATGTTAATAGTCATGGTGCCGAAAGGGCAGTAATCTTGGCACTGTCCATCTTGACGCTTCTGAAGCCCCGAGAGGAAAGTGAGACCCAATGCCTTGGGGATCATGATGCCGGATGTCTGAGAGAAAGGACGTAAGACAAAGAGACTTTGGTACAAGCTGTGTGTCTTCTTTGTATGAAGAATCGAAAGGAGATGAGCCTAGTCACTGGCTGGTGCGAGTGTTTATAGTTGGCAACGGCAGCACCAGCGACAACACCAGTACACAATGCTGGTCGTGGGCCCTTGGCAGTAACAATGCCGAATTAAATTGAGTTCAAGGCGAAAATGCGACATAAACGTCTCCCTTCTTCAGCTTTTGCAATCGTCTTATTTCAAATTGGACGCGACTTGTCTCATTCCGGCGACGATGGGAGACGGCACGCGGGTCGAGGCCCTCCCCGAGGCTCGCCGGATCGGCTAGGCCAGTTCCAGAACCGCTCACCCGCAACACCAGCAACTACGGCAGCCCATGAGGCGGAGGCATCAGCTCACATCGATCCCATGACTGAATGCAATCACATTCATGGACAATATGCCAATAATAGCATCAGATTTGAGTTTACACGCTCTGCTCGACAGTCCACTCACACCCGCCCATGCTCTGCCGTCTGTGATTGTGGACCACAGCTACAGCAACACCAATCCACAACCGACTCAAAACACAAAGAGCTCGGTCAACTAGCTTTGCTCACAAGCTGGAAGGGATTAGCTTATAGTCAGCTATCGCCAGCTCTCGAGCTACTCATGCACTCATTGTGTGGTAGGGCTCAAGTGCTGCAACCCCCCCGATCCGTATAAGAATCTTATTGCAGCCCATCATTCCACTTTGCCTCACCTTACACCCGCCCTTACACTTGTTTTTCTCAAGGTCCTCCATTCTTTTTTTCTGTCGCAATGCGCGTTCAAACTACTGCCGCGGCGTTCTCGCTGCTTTTGAGCGCCGGGTATCTCTCACTTGTCGACGGTTGCCCAACTACTGAGACTGTCACCCTCCCAACTGTCACTACTACGACAACGCTCCCTACGAGCACAGTTACTGGTGCTCCTGTACCGACAAACACGGGAGGAAACAACCCCGGTGGTAACAACCCGGGCGGCAACAACCCTGGTGGTAACAATCCTGGAGGAAACAACCCCGGTGGTAATAATCCCGGTGGTAACAACCCGGGAGGCAACAACCCCGGAGGCAACAACCCTGGCGGCAACAACCCGGGCGGCAACAACCCCGGTGGCAACAACCCCGGAGGCAACAATCCCGGAGGCAACAACCAGGGCGGCAACAACCCGGGCGGCAACAACCCCGGAGGCAACAACCCGGGCGGCAACAACCCGGGCGGCAACAACCCCGGAGGCAACAATACCGGAGGCAACAATACCGGTGGTAACAATCCCGGAGGCAACAACCCTGGCGGCAACAACCCTGGAGGCAATAACCCCGGTGGTAACAACCCCGGAGGCAACACTGGAATCACACCTGGAGGCGGCAGCGTGGGCGGCAACACCGGCGGCAGCAATGGCAACACTGGTGGTAACGCTGGTGGCAACACTGGCGGCAGTAATGGCGGCAGCAATGGCAATGGTTCTGGCAATGGTTCTGGCAATGGTTCTGGCAACGGATCAGGTTCTGGCTCAGGCAATGGTTCTGGCAATGGTTCTGGCAATGGTTCTGGCTCTGGTTCAGGCTCTGGTTCCGGCTCTGGCTCTGGCAATGGATCAGGCTCTGGCTCGGGGAGCGGCTCGAACAATGGCGATGGAAGCGGGTCTGGCTCTGGTTCATCTCAGTCAGGGTCTGGATCGACGTCTCCCACTGCTTCCGGTTCGGGTGGAGTTCCTGTCACTGGCAGCGCGCCGCGGTTCCAGCCCACGGCCATCTATTGCGTACCGTTGGTCTTGGCCGTTGCTTCCATCTTCTTTACCTTTTAATTTTCCGCCGTAATATTCCTTATCGTTGTATTTTTTTTCTTTTTCTTTAGTTCATCAAACAAACTTATTCCTCACTACTCAATTCTGCCACACTTGTTGACTCTCACACACTATCCGAGCCCGTCGTGGGGTCGTTGAGCATCGCCAAGCCAGACGACACAGTTGACAGGTAACTTAGTTGTCCGGTGATTGTGGTGGACAAGCCAAAGGCTAACGCCACGCTGAAGGAAAGCGGCTCAGCATATCGCATCCTCAAAAAAAAGCCCCCGTATTGCCTGCGATTTTGCAACTGGTTGGCTCGCAAAGTCAATGAACCCCCTGCATGGCTCGTGTGGGGATCTGTCCCGGCCCGGAGCTTCCTGTTGACGGTGACAGGATCAACCTCCACCAGGAAGGATACCTCGTCGTCTCCTTGTGGACACCTGCTGCAAATGACTTGGCGAGGTATGGAACCGCTGGAAGAAAACTTAATCCAAAACTAGTTACTCGTCTCAGCTCCAGTGCTGTATCCGTGATTCGTACCGGCTATATAGCCTACTCTCGGCCTACTCTCGGCCAATTGGGCTGCGTGTGTCTATCCCTTGGGCTGCGGAGGATGAGCAAGCAAGTCACGAAACCCACCAGAAGAGGACTAAAAGCTACCAGATAAGGTCTTACTCTTAGGCCTGATATGTGCCAGTAGAAGTAGACCCTTGGCTGTGCTTCATGCCGCGGACTTGCTCTTGGTTGGTCTGTTTCTACTAATGCAAAGTACCTGGGGTTTTTTATAGCGCACAATGGGTCGTCATCCCTGCAAACTCTCCGATTGCTCCTCCTCCGCAGTTACCAGTAATGAGACAGGCTAGTTGATGATAGACTCTACTATTCTACCCGACGGGCATCGTAGTGTCCGTCATTGCCATGTGCTCAGACACTCAGGCAGGAATGCTCGTCTAATGAGGCAAAACTGCCCATGTCCTCCGCATCGCGACGCTCCCAGTTACTTTACGCGATTTTTGACGTTTGCACGGCAATCTGGGTCCAGGTGCGCAGAACATGGCTCCCCGTGTAGACCTCGCAACATGCAGGAACAGTTTGCGCTACCTTGTCCGAATGCAGTGTTGCCAGGCTAGTTGGTGGCTGAGTTCTTGATCCCAGGCCAAGGCAAAAACGCGTAATCGGCACGCCATGCCGCCATGCCGCTAAGCCAACCTTGCCGGCCAAGCGACTCGCTAGCTTACTGACAGAGCCTACTTGCGGCACAACGCCTTTTGCTTCAATCGGCCATACATACCGGAAAGCTAGAGTTACCAAGACTATTTCAGCCTCAGTAGCCTACCAACGCGCTATTTTGAGCGTCATGCCGATTTTGGTGGCTTCGGGAGGAGGGCGTCCCGTAGCCATCACTGCTCGGACGAAGGCCGCGGCAGCTATGAACAGTGCAAGAAATGTCATCGAGTTGTTATTCAGTCTCCATAAGCTGCAACATTCGAGAGTGACAACTCAATTGAACAAGTCAGTAATCATTGGGTGATGGGAGCACGTGGTTTACATCCTTTGGCATTCCTCTTTTGGTATCATCCTCTTGTGAATGCCCTCCTCCCTTGTTGGCGCACGGCCGCGCGCGGCACCGGACCAGCCGAGATTGCCAAATCCGGACAGACCTGATTTCAGCGCTGTCGAGGGCGGCTTGTCGGCCACTCTTCTGTTTACTGTTCGAGCTAATTTAGCCGTGGTTGTCTCGAAGAGGAAGCGCCTCGTTGTCGTAGGGCCGACACTAGCAAAGTTTAAATCCGGACTGCACAGCCATGTCACAAGTCGAAATTGGCAATGCCACGGCGCCGTCATGAGAGTGCTGAGAGCTGAGAGCACATCTCATTGCGGCGAAACCTAACCAGACATCAGTCAAACCCCGCCGCCCTAGGTTACATGGCTAGCGAACAGTAATACTCTTCTGGCCGATGTGTCGCGGACCTTGGAGCACGGGGGGTTTTTTTTTCTTCTTAACCATGTCTTCCGTCAATCGAATCCGGCCATGACTATCTACTCCCAACATGAGCAAGTTTGTTATCTAGAGCTGGCTCCTGCTGATGCTTGCATTCATTGGCCGCTTATGAGTTAGCAGACTCGCTCACGCAGCCGCTAAATGGAACCATGCCGTAATCCACTTCCCGAACTGAATCTTTGCTGCCGCTGTCAACTGGAATGCTGGGAATCGTAACACAACTAATCCAAATGGACTTCTGGTATTGTGCAAAGCACCACTGGCCGAATGCCCATGGCTGCGCACTTTCCCCCGCCCATCCCCACTCGCGACAACTGCCCGAACCAAGGGTACTGACCCCGTCAAGATTTCTATTCCGGTTATGCTTACAGAAGAAGCGTTCGCGACATGTGAGACTGTTCTGTTTCTGTCGTTTGCGTGTATTTACTGGGAACGTTCGACGCGAATGCAGTCGTATGTGTGTGACTCCTGTAGGGTAGGGAAGTCATGTATTGATTCCACCACGGTAGAAAAGTCGCTGTATAACTCCTGCGAGCTGTGATGGCTTCCGTTTGACCCTTTCAATGATCAGAGATCTAGTTTTTGTATAAAAAGATACTTTGGAGTTATTGCACTGCTGTCAGCAAGCTTTCCTGCCTCATGTGGCTGCGTGACCAGCCACATGGGGATCCAACAATGCACCGGTGCATCACAGCGACCAGTTGGGCGCCAGCAAAGAGATGTATGAGACCGCAAATATGCTTTGGAATGCACTTGTGTTATTATTTTCCCGCCGCGCTCATAACGCTTGCACCGACGTTGCTTGACTCAGCTCGCCTCAGGGTTCAAGACAAGAGCGCCGGTGTGTCACTTGAATATACGTCACATTTTCCTGGATGTGCGTCGCAAAGAAATACAAACAATGCAAATATCTCGAGGATAGCTGAATCCCGCTGCGCAGATTGCTATTCGAGGAATGAAGAGTTTCCTTACCCTAGACCAGGGTCTGCTTTGGTGCACGGTGAAAATACGGGCGAGGCGCCGCCCAGTGGCAAGAAGCGGCTCGACATTCCAATGACATTGATTATGAGAATTTCATCACAATCACGACGTCTGATGGCTTTTCGAAACCCATGCCTATATTGAACATGTCTCGAGTGAACTGCATTGCAGGGTCTCGCTGTTTGTTTGTCATGTCATTGTTGCCTGTCCCATTGGCAGACGCAGGTACCCACGCATCGAGATAGCTACCTAGTGCCCAAGCCCCTTGCGTAGCCGCCACGACACGGATTCTAGCCAGCTGGAGATTCACCAAAACATTATTGTCTGTGTTCGTTTACCGGCCTCCATCATTGTCGCCTGTACCTGCCGAGCATTCAATTGACCAGCATGCGCATACATACCATTCTCACTGCCGCCCTCGTGACTATTGCGTCCGCGCATGGCACCCACGGCGGTGGTGCACACGCTGGCAACTATGGCGAGGAGGCGCGGACAGACTATCCAAACTGGATGACGAGACACATGGCCGGTACGCAAAAAAAATGCATGAGCGGGTCGCTGCCCCCGAGCACAATGCGCACCTCACTTCTACCCGATACTAATTACATCATTCCGTATGCGCGCAGAGGAACACGGCATGGACACATTCGACTCGCTGTCCTTCTTCACACTCCACGATTTCGACAGCGACGGTGTCTGGGAGCGGGAAGAAATGCAGCGCATGTACGGACTCATGGACCCTAGCAACCGCGACGTCAGCGACGACCGCCGCGACGAGGCCTACCGGGAGCTCCTCCGCCAGCTCGACACAAACAACGACGGCTTTGTCTCACGCGACGAGTTTGCCGCCTTCATCCTCGACGGCAAGACGCTGCCCGACCTGGGCTTCGGGCCGGGCCACCACGGCGACGACGAGTACGAGTACGAGGTGCACCACTGGAACAAGTACCACAATGAAGACACAAAGCTCGAGGACCTGACGCATCCTGAGGACATTGAGCACTTTAAGCACCACGAGGAGCTGGAGGACGCCGAGGAGAAGCAGCAGGCCATGGACAAGATGTCCATAGTTGAGGCAAATATTCCCTCCAAATTCTTGCGCGTGCAACAATAAGCGCATGCAACAACAGACACTGGACTTGACCATACTCATATAATCTTGCGGCACGTACGATTGTTTTGCGCGGTCGAGACACAAAGCTGGCGCTAGACGTGATTTATTGCCACAAATATGGTTGTTGGTAGCCGAGAAAGTACATGACGAGACGATTTTGATGTAGAAATAACAGCGGTGACACGTCACGCTTCTGAATACTTGTACAACTATATAGGCTCTTTGATGAGAGACGATGGAAGGATATATGCTAGAAGGCTAGATCTGCGACAACGCAATACACACATCAAAGACGCAGTGCCAAACCCCCGGCGCAAACGTCTTTACCTGTTCCACATGCGCAACAGCCACTTCCAGCGAACCCCCATGCGTCGCATTCCAGCGCCTGAATCGCTCCTCAACCTCAGCCCTGCGCGCTTCAATATCATGCACGCCCACATTCTCATGCAGATGCAGCCACGTCTGCGACGCTCCGCTCCGCCGCGCCATGTTCCAAGCCGGCTCCCAGGTCGGCTCGCTCGTCGGCAAGAGGCCCCCGTTGATGTGCGCGATGCGCCCGGCCGCGCCGACCTCCTGCAGCCGCCGTATCCTCTCCTGCGCCCGCTGGTTGTCCTCCAGGAAGACGACGATTTGCTCGCCGCCGCCGAGCAGCTCCTCCGCGGGCCGGGCCAGCTCCTCCGCGCCGGCGACGACCCTGACGCTCCACCGGTTCGCCGCCGCGCCTCGTCGCAGGCCCTCCACGCTCCACGGGTTCATCTCCCAGCCCAGGACGCGCAGCCCGAGCGCCGCGTACGAAAAGACAAAGTAGCCGATGCCGCCGTACAGATCCACGGCCCAGGGCCGACCCTCCGCGGCGGACCGGCCACGCGCAAACTTCAGGAGCCGGGCCTTTTCCTTGACGTTGCCGCGGCTGAACATGGTCCACCGGGGCGCCCATGTCTGGTGTATGCCGTTTTGCTTGGTCGAGACCCAGAGCGCCGCGTCAAAGTCCTCGGCGGTCGGTGTCTGGCCTGCAGTCCGAGACGGGCCAAAGTCGCCGTGAAGCATGCGCAGGCCCGTGGGGCTGCGCAATACATTCTCTTCACCCGACTCACCATCCTTCTGAAGCGGTATGCCGTCGTTGATGGCCAAGTTTGTGAGCGGGCTCCTGGCGACGACAGACAGCTCTGTCAAGAGCAGTGTCCACAAGGCTGCGCGGGATTCTTCCGCACAGTTTTCCAGCGTAGTTTTCCATATCGGTTTGCTGAAGCTACCAGAGGGGAGAAGTGCCATGGGCTCGTAAATCGTGAATCGTTTGGGGGCTGAAGCCAGCAAGTTTGCCCTCCAAGCCTCGATGTCTTGGCCAGTCGCTGGCTGCTGTTCTACCAGCCATGCTTTTACAGCCGCCTGGATTGGATTATGAGTCTGCTGTTTCGGCATGTTGCGTAAAGTCTCAATATCGTTGATTGAGACTGTGTAAAGATCACATTTTCATTGGCCATGTCCGGTTTGGCGGTCTTCATTGAAGCAGCACGCAGATTGGCAGTGCACCAAAATTTCTTTTCTCGATGTGGGCGGGGTTCACCTAGATCGCAGATGGGTCCGCCAACAGCCAACGGCCGCCGCAGCATCGGCGCCGCGCGTAGCAGCATCATGATTAATGCAGATGTTTCATTTCAAAATCATGGATATCTCAACCAAGAAAAATAATAATAATTTACATGTATGCCCCTCACCCGGTCCATCCTCTCTCTATGCTACGTGAAACTCATTACAGGAAATAGTCGCTCGGCCCCCGCCGCCCAGCGGGCACGTGTCTCAGATCATCAGGCACGGCTGAAAAGATGCTGAACCTGGGATCGAGATCCTTGTCAACGGTCATGATGGAAGCGACATTTCCGCATCGGTAGCAGTAGTTTGGCGCCGACCAGACTGTAACGACAGAGTTCTCTGGGAAATGGTACTAGAGATACGTTAGCGGATGATATCGTGCAAAGGGTGATTACGCGACATACTTTATATCCTTCGTTGACCAGTTGATGAGCACGTGCAATCAGCTTTAACCCGTTGACGTGATTGAACTCTGTTGCCACTTTATCGCCAAATAGCCACCCGGCACCTCGTGGACTAATTGCCCATGTCTCGACGTCTTCTGGATCAGACCACACCAAGTCGCAGAAAGCGCCCTCATGAGGAATCTCTTGCGCACGCGCGACGACGCGAATCTGGTCTATCGTCCTGATCTCGGGACTGAGACCGCCGTGAACACAGAGAACCTCTCCATCGACAATGGCTGCGAGGACAAGGAAGTCAAATACATGGCAGCATGCCTTCCACACCGACGCGTTGCCGTACTTCTGCTGACATTCTTCGTAGAAGCCGTACACTTGGGTAATCTGACGCGACTCGTGATTGCCGCGTACGAGAACTATACGCTCGGGATATCTGCATCATTAGAAAATTAGCTGGAAGAAGTCTCAGCGACCAAGACCAAGCTGGTGTCACTAACTTGGCTTTGAGGCACATTAACAATGTAAATGTCTCCAGACTGAAGTAGCCTCGGTCGACAAAATCGCCGAGAAATATGAACCGAGTCTGCGCACTTTGTGAGGAAGGGACGGTGCTGTTGATGCCCGCAGAACCAGCTGCGTCCTCTGTTGATGCATCTGCTTCCTCGCCGGCGTCGCGGTCTATGGCTTCGTTGCTGGGTGACTTTAACTTCTTAAGCAGCTTCGGATTCGTAATCTCGGGAGGCTCGATATCCTGCGATGTGATGACGGTGGTCGATGTTTTCGGTGCTTGAACGTCGCTTTCTCCCGGCATGCCGCCAGCGACGCGGAAAAGCTCTAGCAAATCGTAAAACTGGCCATGAATGTCGCCACAAACCGTTACTGGCGTGCAGACAGGCTGGATATTGGATTCTGTAGCGACGGACAACGGGCGGCGAGTCAGCACAGGCACCCTCTAAACTTTCCATGCACGCAGGCCGCCGAGTAGAAAAGCTGCCCATATGCCAATGCATCCTCACCTTCCATCAAAATCTCCTTGACCTTTTCGCAAAGCTCCTTCATGGCCCGCTCGGGCAGATAGTGGCACTGCTTGGCCTCCTCGAGCCACTCATCGAGCCCGGCATTGGGACCCAGATTCGCTGGGCCTGGTCGAGGTACACTTGAAGTCATCGTTGAAGGTCCTGCCCTCCGGAGATGAAATGCCAGGAGAGGAAAGCGATGCTGTACCGGCAAAGGGATGATCTCGCCTTGCTTAGGAGTGGGTGCTGGTGCCGCGCAGGCGGGCCTAGCGTAGCCTCCCATCCTGGAACAGTCAGGTACCGGCTATTGAGCGGTTTGGTCAGCGTGCGATGCAGTAGTCACGATTGACATAAAATTTCATCATCGGTAAATGAAATGGAATTATTGTGCTATTGGACCATTCTCTTATTGTTTTCTCTTTTTACCATCATTGCAGCCCAACTGCTGCGTCAGTGTTGCCCAGCGCTCTTGCTATCACACGTGACCGTGACGCTTTCAGAACCCTTTAGTTGCATAGGCACGCTTAGCGTCAGCTCTTTACTGCTGGAGAGTGTCCCCAAGAGCCTCATGCTCGACTACCTAGTCAAGCGCGCGCAGCAAGGCCATCAATATTGGATTATTAGTTATTCTATCCGAAATGCGCAATGTCTGCAAAATCACCTCAAGTCCTGTCTCGTAGGACAAACGGGGCGGCTGCCAACGCTGCCAACCAAGGCAACGAAGCTGTTAGAGTATGAGGATTGCTCATCTCAACCCCGTTTCTTTTCCATTTCTAATGGTGTGCAGGGCAGAGGTGGCCGGGACGGCGGCAACTCGAGGCCTAAGAAGCGCCGTGGCCAAGGAGATAAGAAGACTGATGGTGCAAAGGTGACGAAAATATCCCCTTTTGTCTCAGTGACCCGAGTCTAACAAAATCCCACAGGCGCGAGACACTGAGGCAGCCAGACCACCGCGTCAGAGGCAACAGAATGATGGAGGAAAGCTCATTCTCCGTCGACTGCCACCAGGAATGACTGAGGCCGAATGTGTGGCTATTCTGGGCGAGACATGGGCCATTGGCAAAGGCAAAGTCGATTGGTTCTCGTTCATCGCGGGCAAGATCTCCGCCGAGTAGGTTGATGCCCTGTTACCAGTCTTATTGACTGACATGCGCTGATCTTGTCCAAGTCCATCCAAGCCGTCACGTCCTGCAAGAGCGTACATCCATCTCGTCAAGAAAGACGACATGCTAGCCTTGAGTGAGACTGTTGGAGCTGCGACGTGGGAGGATGCCAAGAATAGCTTTACCAACCCAGCGCTCGTCGGGCCGCCATCTTTGGAATTATCAGCCTATAAAAAGGTGCCTAACAACAAGAAACGCACTGACGCCCGGCAAGGGACGATAGATCAAGACCCCGAATTTATGGCGTTTCTCGAGGGACTCGCGAATCCGGCGCCTCCACGCGACAGTGCTGATGTGGACGATGGGGATGACGCGAACAAGGGCGAAACCAAAGTGACAACGACCCCGTTGGTTGAGTACTTGAAAGAGAAGAAGGCCAATAGATCGAAAGACTCGAGTTCTAGCAAGAAGCGCGGTGAAGGGAAAAACAAGGGCCCTAAGGAGGACGAGCCTTCTAGGAGGAAAGGTCGAGAATCGAGGGCCGAAAAGTCGGACAGGGCAGAGAAGAGCTCGAAAACGACGGTTCAGATCCTAACAAAGAAAGCCGCAACCGAGCAAGCAGCAGATGCCGCGAAGAATGCCGCCAAAGCAATCAATGCCGCCATCGCCCAAGACGCGCCAAAAAGCAGGCGTGCCGGGATCGCTACTGCTGCTCGTATTCTACAGCGGGACTTGGGCCTCAGTCCGGGTTCTGCGCACCGTCGAGCACGACAAGATGCAGTCAAGGCTGAGGCCAAGACTAAAGACCCGGGCAAAGAGGTCCGGGATGCTAGTCAACCAGGGGAAACTGGCATCATCCAAGATGGTAAAGGCAAAACAAATGGCACGACTGGAAAGTCCCAGCCTGCAAGGAGAGGCCGCGATACCAGGAACGCAGAAAAGATCACCTCAGCAACAGAAGTCGCATCACAACATACCGCCACCAAGCCACCTGTTATTCTCAAGAAAAAACCAGACGCACAGGCAACTGGACCGAGCAGCCCAGATGCTGTTCCTCCAGGACCGACCAGTCAACCGACTGCGACTACAAAAGGAGCAGCGGAGACGAATTCTAAACCTGCCGCGGCTAATCACAAGGCAGCTCAATCCCAAAAGAAGCCTCAGCCAGTCACTGCTGGTGCTACGAAAGCATTTCTGAAGCACGCTGTTCATTCCCAAGGAGTTACCGAAGCCGCGCTGAGGCAAGCTCTGGAGCCGCTTGGAGCCATCACCGCTATCGAGCTGGACAAGCGCAAAGCATTCGCCTATGTTGACTTTTCCGATCATGATGGACTCGTTAAAGCTGTGGCTGCCAGCCCTCTGGCTGTCGCACAGGGGTCGGTGCAGATTCTAGAACGCAAGGACAAGAAGCCGGTAACAGGGAACACCGGTATTGGAGCCAATGCCACAACTTCTTCTGCGGCAGCGGATAAGGATAGGGCGAGAGACGGCGAGAAGGAGAAACCGAAAGGAGAAACAAGACGCGGTCGTCGTGGTCGAGGTGGCAAGGGCAACAACGGAGGAGGTACTTCGAATGCACAAGCGTCTGCTACATCGGTGGCACAAGCTGCCACCAGTGGCACTGCGCCAGCAGCTTCGGGATAATTCAAGAGTCAACTTGGATGAAACTTACCTGTTGTACTCTGGTCCCGTTAATGATCACGGGGGTGCTTGTGAGCTTGTAGACGAGCGACCGTAGCGCCAACACAGGGCGCAAGTTTGTTTCGCACGCAATACAATACGGCCACACATGATTTTTGGGTGCGCACCGCCCCAACCGCTGGCATTAAATCTTGGTGTTACTCCTAGTAGCACAAACATGTATATGCAAACCATGCTGAGCAAGCCATGTTGAGCAAGGAAATTGTGAAGGCGGAAAACACAAGCGCGTTTTCAGACTGAGAAACGCATCACTGAATTAATATTACCGTCTAGCGACGAAAGTGAAGCTTTTAATTCAAAACATTTTACCGAAAACTTGCAGGGTAATGTGACGCGGAAAGATTCCAGTAGTACAAAAGGTAGCCCATGTACACTGTCGGCAGAAACCAATCTGGGTAAATCTTGAAACACGCAAAAACGATGAGCATTGAATCACTAAACTCTCACATTTTTTGGCCACGAGTCATATGGCGGCCTTTCCAGACTAACGTTGCACCAGGTTCAGCGTGCCAAGTATAAAGCAGAAGAGTACCCCGAGCAAAAAGCCAATAGATAAAGACGCCTTCTCCGCAGAGGTGCGGCGCAGATAGGCGGCGGCATCACCCAGCCAGAGCACTTCATTGTTGTCACGACGGGCTGCCTTCATCCCTGGGAGCCCGTCCATGCTGCGCGCATTGTGCTCGGCCTGGTATTTATGCGCACTGCTCTTGCTGACCATGGTGCCAGCCCAGTAGTCGAGATGCGGGCGCTCTTCGAAGACGCACAGTTCTGTGAGCTTCTGGCCTTGGTGATGGCCCTGACGAAGCAGCTCTTCCATGTCGACGGTGGTGTCGCCGCCTCCCTTTTCTGCCCTGGCAGTCTTGCCGCCCGCGTCGTCGCCATCAGCAGTGTCCTCCTCTGCCGAATATATGCCCTTCTTGACCCGCGGCACGCCATAGCCGCAGCTTGTCTGGACCTGCCAGATGTCGCAGACGACGACGGCGCGCGCGCCGTCAAAGTCTTCTCGGCGCGACCCCCGCGCGACTGTCCGCACGAGGCCCTGGAAATGCGGGCTGTCCCACTCGACGATGGAGGACCGGCAGAAGAGACGGAGGATGCGCGGGGTGGGGCCGAAGCTCATGAACATCAGGCACAGGCGGCCATTCTCGTAGCTGTGGGAAATGGTCTCGCAGCCGGAGCCCATGCGGTCAATGTACGCGCAGCGGCTCGGGGAGAGAATGGCAAAATGCGAGTCGGCGAGGCCCTTGGGCGACACGTTGATGTGCTGGCCGTGCGTCGACGCCGAGCCCGTGAAGAAGACGGGCTGCTTGCGGACCCAGCTGGCGAGGTCGTCGGAGAGGGCGTCAAAGAGCTTCATTTTTTTTTTTGAAAATCCTGCTGCTGGGAATGATGAGAAAGAAATGGACGCTGCTTTCGAAAAATCGACGGGCAGCGGACGCTATTTGAGCACGGCGACTTTGGGCAGGAGGGGGTGTTATTATTCCGGGCTGAGGTGGCTTTGTCTTTTTCGAGTCACTGAACCTCGAGGTCCGAAATACAGCAACTTGAGTGATTTGTCGCAAAGTCGAATTCTACACGCTCCAACTGACTTGGGCTTCAAGCTCTCGAAAATCTGCCGAAATTAACAAAGACGGAGATTTTGCTCTTCTTCAGCGCCAAAAAAGATTTATTTACGAACAAAAAAGACGCTTCTAGCATCGGAGCTCCGAGTTCCAGCCAGGCGGGGAAACGTAAGCAGTCGGCTCAACGGCCCCGATGCGCATCTGCAGCTCAATCTAGCCTTTTCAACACGCAAGTGGCTAAAAAAAAGAGACACCCAATCGACACGAAATTCATTTTCCGTCTCTGGCGCTCCTTTCCCAGGAAAACACTTTCCCCAACCAGGTTCACTGAGTGCACGCACGAGCTGCGAATAGTGTGCTCGTTACTCCCTTTCCCGATTCCGCTCGGAGTGTGCTGTGTGTCCAAAGGTGTCAGCGCAGCGATGTCATCGATGCCGCGTTGAAGAAGACCAGAGTATTGTGGATAAAGAAGCTCAGAGTATCGTGGGTGACGGAGAAGAACTTGAGGCCCCTTGACCTGAAGCCATACGCGTTGATGAATATATGCTGGCCGACTCATGGAATCGCCTGTACGGGGTGCTCAGCGTTACAGGCACGTACAAGTCGCCCGCGATGGATCATGCGGGTTGCGCGTGGCTAGGCACGTTCTCAGGCCGCGGCTGACTTGGTCGTGGTGGTCTTGCAACGGAATGCGGTAGCAGGTAGAGGATGATGGGAGCAGCGCATACATTTGGGAAATCTCCTTTGGAATTACCGGATTGAACTGCGTAGACATGTCCTCTCTTAGCCGGGGGAGTCCTGCCTAGCAGAAGATACCGATGGTATGGAGGACGGTGGCCGGTACAGCGCGTACATTTGGGACGTCGCCCTTGGATACGGATCGAATTGTGCCGGGATGAAGAACCATCGCTACACTATCCTGACCTTGGAGAGCAGCGAGACTATCTCGACGAGCTAACAGGGCCTCAAAGGCGTACCCGGATCTCTGGTCTATTTCAAAGAAGATGCGATCCTGCACAACGACATCGGCCCCCGCAGCTGCACGCCGCCGTCTACGACACAATTGGCATCATTAGTGGTGACAAGAAAAGAAGAGTGCCAAGGATCCAGACCAGGATTGTCTGTTCCAGTAAGTCATTATTCGTCATATATACTAAATTATCATTACACTAGCGCCTCGATCCCAGACACTGTCTCTGGTCTTCCCATCCCCGGATAGCGGTCCTTCCCTTCTTACCTGAAGTGACCAAAGAGCGGTCCATCCCGGCCCCCACGCATAATGAAGTCCCGCGCATGACTTGACATTGGCGACCGGCGAGGGCGAAACATTCCCGCGGGCATGCTAAGAGGATCTCCCGGAGACGGAATGTCAAAGGGCGATACAACTGGGATGGGCGGAGGGGGTGGAACCGGAGTCGCTGGATGGCCAGCCGGCGAGGTTGGAGGCACGCCCGTCCCGCTCCATGGGAAGCCTGGAAAGTGCGTGCTGTGAGATGCTGTCCGCGGACGGATGTCGAACCGCGCGGACAGCCTGTCTCGCTCCTCGAGGAACTCGCGCTTCCTTCGCTCGTCACGGAGGTGCTGGGCCGACAGATGATAGCCCTGCCGCGGCCGCTCGCCCACCCCCGCGGTCGCAGCCGTGCTCGCGCAGCGGCCTGCCTCGCTTGCACCCACGGCGACCGGCTCGGCCCAGCGCACGTGGCTGCTGTCGGGCGGCGTGCTCCTCCGGCGGCTCCTGCTCCTCTCGCGGCTGTGGCTTCTTGGCCTGCTTCCACCCAAAGCCCCCCTGGCGCGCGGAGACTGGCCTCTTGCTCTTTCAATATGGATATCACCAGTGTGGATCCTGTAGAGCTCCAGTTGCAGCTTGTCCATTTCCGTTCTTAGCTGGTCCGTCTCGCTGCGTGCCGTGGCCAAATTCAGGTTCGCCGTTTCCAAATCCCTTTGCAGCTGAAGAATCGAGTCGAGCGCCTCCCTCACCAGAATCGTCCCGTGGGTATTGAATCTGTCTTGGAGCTGATCCACCACCCGGTTGATGTTTGTGGTGGTAGCCATGATGGGTTTCGGCTCTTGTTTTCTGGAAGAGACAGTGAGTAGGGGTGGTTGGACTAACGACTAGGTGACTTTACTTACAGGAATGAGTGTATATAACGAGGAGATATTATAGGGTGGACTAAATGGATGAATATTTTTCTATGGAAAGAAATATAAGAACAAGACACTGTTCCAAAACAATGTTTTCTTCTCCGCTGCAGATGGCGCCCATTTTGTACAAATCTCTCTGTGCCTGTGTAACAAGCCTCCTCACAAGCGCCTCCTCCTCGGGAGCTCTCTGTTACTCTTTGTGTACAAAATGTAGATTGACCTCCTTGCAATACAAGTGCAGTACGGTTCCAAGGAAAGCTGCCTTTCTTTGTCCTACACACAGTCTGGCAAAGGCGTCATTCGCGCGCCCCCTCCTTCGTGGGGAGCCGTCTTTTGTGAATGTGGAAGCCATCCCTCTCAAAAGCCCTTTTTAATTCAGGAGCATCTGTATCTGAACTAGAGAAGACGTGTCTATCCATATTTCTTTACACAAAAGTCTTGATTCAAGATGGCAGCGATCAACGATCACTTTGCTTCGAGCAAGGCTCGGGCTGATTTCACTCGGTCGTTGTCGCGGTTACCATGCGCGGGACGAGCAGCACGCAAAACATCTCCTAGAACGAGCATGCAACAAGTCATTATTCTAGGCCAGCGCACCCAAGGCATCCGTAATAGAAGCTGGGCCTTCCCGTTGGCTGTTCTGCCCCGCATGAGCAGCCACGCCTGAAAGGACTCTCGTAACACAAGGCATCCCGTGAGGCATCTCGGGCTCCATTTAAGAATGCCGTGACAAGGCAAACACGCTTGCATAAGCCCATCGAGGAGCCATACAGTGGTGGTTAGCTCTCTGTCCTGTAAAGTCCTAGGCTGTAGGCAGGGAAGTAGAAAGCTGCCGACAAAGGGGCGGTGGACCGATAGCGACTGGCGATGTGAAGCACAAAGGAAACTCAGGGGCTGCTATAGGATGGCATCTTTCTGTGGACTTGTCATGTCTCGTTTTGGGAACTTGGTCGCGTATATGAAGGTTTTCATTCGTCGGGCCCTGCTACTGGCCAGCTTACAAGGCTCACGAGGGTGACGCGAGGTACGGCTGAACGGTCGAGATCGGCTTGGGAGGCATCCGTCGTGGTACATGTCAGCGACTTGACAGCGACTATTCTGATCCATCTGGGCAAGACGTTTCACATCGATGAGGGGAGAGTTTGCGCCTGTCAGCGTCATCTCCAGCCTGACAGAATGGGCGAGAATAGCATCCCCCAACTCCATCAGCCACATCGATGAAAGTATGTGCAGAAACTTTCACATGGTCAAAGCCAGGAAAAGAAGCAGCCTCTAGATAATGAGACACAGAATATGCCCCCAAGGGCCGGCTCCTCGGCGGCGGGCAGGACTTGACTGCCTCGGGGAGAGAGTTGACGTACGCGGTGTGCTCGAAAGTTGCACTACATCTGTGGTAGTACAAGGACTGGCCAGCAAATTGGATCTCATGATTAGGCGTCGAAATGCCCGGATGACTGGGCTGATATGCACCGCTTACTCACTTGCACGACGTCTGCTGCGCATCATACGAGGCAGTCGAGTGCCGCAAGCCGCCTTCTAGCCACAAATGCAAACAAAATACCGCCAGCGCATTGTGATGGGGCAATCCGTCCTGAGTAATCCAGAGGCTTGCTCACTATGACGAAATGAACATGATTTGCTGTTGGTAGTACAGGACGTGTTTGCCCGCAGTCCACGAGCTGGGGCAATATGGGGAATCGTGAGGAAGTTCGCCGGGGTAAATCGGACTGACGAGTCAAATAGCCATGATACGCAATGATATATATTCTATCTAGTTGCTACTGACTAGTCTTGGAACTATCACGTTGCGACGGAATAGATAACTGCAGCCCCATTTCAACACAACAGCACATGCCGGGCCGAGCGCCGCACTGACGTCTAGAGAATACAATACAAGAAATGCAATAAAAGCCAAATAAAAACAACAATAAAACATCAAGGGCAAATGAACCCATTTCGACGAAGTATATCCTCGTATGCCCGGATCTTTCTCTCCTGCGCATCTGCCAAGTCAGAGAGAGCATTCCGTCGATCTTGCATGTCAAAAAACTTGTCTTTCCAGTATGCCACATCACGCACGAGGTCTTCTACCCTTCTCTTGCAGCCGGCGCCGCATCCGCCGCATCGATGCTGATTTATCTGTCGCAAAAGATCTTCCATTCTCCGTTCCAGGTTGGCCTTGTCGCTTTTCAAGTCTTTAATCTCCTTGTCTTGATGGCAGATGCGTATGCGAAGAGCTTCCACCTCGGCAGGATGTCGTCCAGGCCTCCCCACCGTGTTTTGTAGCTCGCGTCTCAATGTCTCGTTTTCGGCACTCAAGCTGGCAATCTGGCACTCGAGCTGAGGTATGACGACGCTGCATAAGCGGTGTGCCTCGGCCTGGGCGGCTGCCAAAGCCTTCTTCAAGTTGTCGACTTCGCAGACAAGGCCCTTGTTTATCTTATCCAGCGACGTTTCTCTTTCCACCATGCGAGTCCATGTCTCTCGCAAAACTCTTACATAGTCGTGATGGTGATGGTGGTGGTGCGGCGGGTGGTGGTGCGGCGGGTGGTGGTATTGACCGGTCTGACGATTGCCCGATCGTGACCGCTGTATCGATACGTATTGCTGCCCCGATGTGGAGGTCTCGATGGTGATTCGTCTAGACATGCGTCGCTTCGGATTACTATCCGTCGACTGCGCAGCCGGGGCGACGCTGCTTTGCTGGGCTCCCAGTTTGGAGAGTGTGCCGGATACGAAGGTCCGGCGCCGTAGCAGTAGTTGTGGTGGTAGTTGTAGTACTGCTCGTCGTGAGGGCTGTAAGCAGAGGGGCGTGGCCGGGTTGCGGGAATCGAAGTGCGGTACGAGCTTGAGAAGCTCAAATCAGGCGTTTCTATGCGAACTTTGGTAGAATAGCGATAGTCGTCGTACTGCCGAGCATTTGGTGTAATGTAGGAGAAGGAATAACCCATGACGGCGAAAGAAGCAAGGCAGACAGACTAAGTACTAAAAAGCTCTTGAGTGACTGAGACTGAGGCTTGATGAGCTTGAACAGGCGACTGTTTGTCTGTTGCGAGGGGGTAGTCTGACTGCACAAAGACAGGCTGCTGACAAGGGCGCCGCGTCTTCTGGGAGAGCCTTTGCAAGGGCAGGTGCAGAGGCAGACCGTGGGCTGGATAAGGCAGCAGAGTTGGGGCAGAGCAAGTCTCACAGAATGCGCAGGTGAATGGTGAATATGAACAATATGAGCAGGTGATCACACCAGCACTTGCATTGATCAAGAGGAGAGGCAAAGACAGAACACGGGAGATGGGGCCACAACGAAGAGGTACGATTGTGATGAGAATGAAGACAGGATTTCATCTTTCAAGAATACATAAGACTCACCATGTATTTAACTTATTTTTTTGCTCAAAGAGACGGAGGTAGCCCCTCAGACTGCCTGATGGGCCAACATGGTCGCGACCACTGAGACCGGCCGTAGTGGGCGGCCAGCTGGTGGCTTGGGCTGCACAAACGGAAATGGAGAACCATCATGTCGATAAACGAGCGTACAGGATGGGCAGGCTTGGAAATGGGCATGCCTGTTGCGATGAGAGCCGGCATGATAGGTGGCGATGCAGGAACGGGTTGTTCGAGGCAGAATCTGCGGGCGAAGCGCTGAGCTTGCCCGGCAGCAGCGGAAACAACTAGCAGAGAGATCTGCCACTATTAGATTGAAATCATGGAATTTCTTGCATATGCATGGCATACTGGACAAGTTTGACCGGGAGATGGTTTCTACATATTTTGCCACCACCTGAGCAGTGCTCATAGACAGGACGAACGGACTGGGGCACATGGTGGAAGACGGGATGGCGCATGCAAGGGCCACTATCACCGTCATTGGTCATACGGCTCACCCTTGTCCATGGGTTTTGCCTAATGACCAGAACTAAACGGGTTGCAAGGGGCTGTGTAAGACGTGGGCATGAAGTGGAAATAATACCAGGCCGCCCTCTAGGTCAGGGCAAGCCACTGCAAGGCTCCGCAAACCTTTGGAATTTGTTTTGTATGGTAGCTTGGGAGAGGGATAAGACCATGAAGCATGAATCGACGAATATTGAAATATGATGTGGAAAATCGAGACTGGATCCTCTCAGCCATGAGGTTACCAACTGCCAAGAAGCTGGTCAACTGACCCGGCTCCGGCCTCTCGGCCGGGTCGCGTGCGGCCCCGCCCACGAGGCCGCCCGCCGACGCCCTGCATGTATGCGAATGAGATCTAGGGCCTTGCATCAGACAGCTGTTGGTAGGCTTTTCTAGTTTGTCTTTTCCTTCTCCTGACAGCATTTCACCAAACACGTGTGACGTAGTGGGCAGCCCTGCCTTCAGGAAGGCCCTCCACCAACTCGCTCGCGATTGCGCCAACTTGCTTGAACAAGCTAAAAAAATGGAAAAAGTCAACATCGATGCGGCTTGATGCAGCTCGTCAAAAAAAAAACCTGTTTCTAATCTGTGATGAGATGACGCCATGCCTAGAGAATATTGCAGCGAACAGTGAAGCAAGTGTGCTCTCCAGAAGCCTTGAGCGCCACCGTTGCCTGCACTTTACAATGTAGATAAACTCCGCCACATGACCTCACCCGATGCGATACCACAGTGGGTATATGCACAAGCAGATGCGACCAGGAGACGGGATGACTCATGTGTTCTCAGAAGCCTTGGTTTCTAAATTTTTTTCCATGGTCTTTTTGCAACCCGTTAAACACGACTTTGTGCTGTCAAGCGGTTGAGGCTCACGGCGAGATCGATGATGTTCCTGCTTTGCGACGCGGAGAAGAAAATAATAAAATGACCAAAGAAAATTGGAGTGGCACAACTCGAAAGTGTTACCAGATCATCTCATACACATCGTCTATCCGTGAAGCGCTTCCACCAGCTTCTATGCTGGCCCAGAGTACTTGTGCCGTGGAAGATGAGATCAACTCGGAGCGGAGGAGGGCTGGGACCTGAACTGTCCGACTTGTAGAGAACTGTAATGACAATCAGCTGAGAGTGGGATAATTTAGAAATGTACTTAACACAATTAATGTCAAGTATTCAATGACTATGCTAATTACGTCTGAATATGTGCTGTGGCGTTCACGATGACTAAGCTTGCTCGAGTTAGCCAACTCATTGCTCTAGTTGCGAGCTCTCACCCAAGGGACTTGGAGAAGGACGTCGCATAATCCGCAATCAACCTCGTCGACTATGCGGCGCCAATTCCAATCAGCGCTGCTATTAGGCCTATCGGCGCTAGGAGCAGCCATCTTCAAGGATGAAGTCGGCCACATTGATTTCCATCACTCCCTCGTCGGCATCCCACAGCGCGAAGCGACCTTCTACCACCGACCGAAGCTCGGCACCAAGGCCAGCCTTCTCTACACACTGAGCGATCTAGGTGTCGTTGGTGCCGTCAACCCGGCCAGTGGCGAGACAGTATGGCGCCATCAGCTCTCCGACGACCCGTCCAGCAGCGCCGGCCACCTTCGAGCTCCCGCCGACGAGGAGTGGGTAGCTACCGCCCAGGGTCCCCGCGTCCAGGCGTGGAACGGCCTGAATGGGCGCAACATCTGGGAGGTCGAGTTTCAAGGAGAAGCTCGGGACGTGGAAGTCATTGAAGTGACCGACACGTCGCGCAAAGATGTGGTTGTGCTCTTTGACGAGGACGGCACCACGGTCCTGCGACGCCTTCATGGCGGCCTAGGTACAGTGATGTGGGAGTTCCGCGAAACGACAAAGGACCTACCCCTCCAAGTGTCGACCGATATCGCGAGCATATACATTGTCAGCCTACATGGATCTCCCTCGTCCTACAGCGTCAAGACCACTTCGGTGGACCCAAGCACCGGCAAGCGTGCGGACCAGTGGACTGTTGGCACCAAGGGCGACGTCGCGACGGCCGAGGATGTCATGTTTGTGGGTGGCAACTCTGCTGCTCCAATTATTGCTTGGAAGAGCAACGACAAACTCAGCATCCAGATTCTGGGCACCAAAACGAAGCATGATATCGCGCTGGCGGCCGATGTGGAGTTTGTTGACATCCAGGCACCTTATCTTAAAGAGTCTCAAGCTCGCTTCCTGGTTCACACGGCGTCTCAATCTGGCAACCGGGCCGAGGTGTTCAACGTTGACATCAAGAACGCTCAAATCAAGAAAACGCACGAACTACCGCAGCTTCAAGGACGCGGGTCTTTCTCGACGAGCTGCGAGGGAGCCAACGTCTGGTTCACGCGAGTTACCGACGACGAAATCCAAGTTCTTCCTTCAGACTCGCATGAAGGTGTCGCGCGATGGAAGATCCAGCTTGACGGCGCTGTGAAGCCACTCCACTCCGTCTCCGAAGTCATCCACAAGTCTGGTGGCGAGTACGCTGTGCGCACTGCCATTCTCACGCAAGACCACGACTGGATCCAGATCCGAAACGGCGAGAAGGACTGGGTGCGCCATGAGGGACTGAGCGGCAGCGTGGCTGCAGTTTGGGCCGAGATACCTGAACAAGAGAACCTGGCCAAGGTACTTGCCGGTGAGGTTGATACCAATCCCATCAGTGCCTATGTCAACCGTCTTTTGCGCCACATTGACGATCTCCAGTATCTTCCAGGCTACCTGGCCTCTGTCCCTGGCAGAATTCTGGCGAGCATCGCAAGTGATGAGTCTGCTTCCAGTGTCGGTAACCTTGACGCAGACGTTTTCGGCTTCAACAAGATTGTTGTGCTGGCCACCCGTCGTGGTCGACTCTACGGCCTAGACACTGGCAACAAGGGCGCCGTCCTTTGGACAAAGGATGTTCTGCCACAGCGCGCTGGTGATTTCCTCTCTGTGAAGGGGTTTGCTGTGGCTGATGAGACTGGTATTGTTGCTATGCGCGGATCGCGTGGCGAGTCTGTCCTGATCCGCGCCACCGACGGCCACGTTGATGAGGCCAAACCAGCTGAATCCGCTACGCCAGTCATTGCCAGCACCGCTACTGTTGACAGTGAGGCATCTGCTTGGCTTCTCGCGCTTGGCCCTGATGGCAACCCTGTCGACCAGACTCTTGGCGGCCAGCTTGATGACCAGACATTCATTATCCGGAGCGAGGACGAATCCATCAAGGGCATTAAGATTGTGGCAGATGGAAAGAGCACCAAGAAGCAGGACATCTGGGAGGTCAAGGGCGTGGCTGGCCAGCGCATTGTGGACGTAGCCACGCTACCTACCCACGATGTCGCCGCCTCCATTGGCCGTGTTCTCGGCGACAGACAAGTTCAATATAAATACCTGAACCCCAACACCGCCGTCATCGCCTTTGTCGACGACAAGACATCTGTCCTGTCCGTCAAGCTCATTGACACCATATCCGGCCAAGTTCTCGCCGCCGAAACCCACGAAGGCGTCGATGCCAGCAAGTCCATCTCCTGCACCATGTCGGAGAACTGGTTCGCGTGCTCCTTCTTTGGCCAGTACAAGCTCAACGATGACTCGGGCCGCTCCATCCACGGCTACCAGATTATCGTCTCCGATCTTTACGAGTCCGAGACGCCCAACGACCGCGGCCCCCTTGGCGACGGCGAAAAGTTCTCCTCGCTCGCGCCCGTCGAGAGCCCCCTCGGCGTCGCGCTGCCGTTTGTCGCCTCGCAGTGCTGGGTCGTCTCGCAGCCGCTCACCAGGCTCGCCGTGACGCAGACGCGCCAGGGCATCGCCAACCGCAACATTGTCGCCTACCTCCCCGAGTCGCACGCCGTCGTGGCCCTGCCGCGCATCCTGCTCGATCCCCGTCGCCCCGTCGGCCGCGACCCGACCGCCAACGAGATTGAGGCCGAGGGTCTGCCCAGATACACGCCCGCCATCGAGATTGACTCACGCAACATTCTCTCGCACGACTGGGAGATTCTCGGCGTCGATGGCTTCACGACGTCCCCCGCCGTCGTGGAGAGCACGAGCTTGCTCGTCGCCTACGGTATCGATGTCTATGGCACGCGCGTCGTGCCCAGCGGCCTCTTTGATATCCTGGGCAAGGGCTTCAACAAGCTGACTCTTGTCGCTACTGTCTTGGCACTCACCGGTGGTGTCCTATTCTTGGCCCCCATGGTACGTGACGCCCGCTTGTCTTGTGCACTGTGCGACGCTTTCTTTTACTAACTTGCCTCTTCAGGTCCGCCGCAACCAGATTAACCGCAGATGGGAGGCATTCATTTAGACGAGCGTATGATTATTTAATCTAAAAACGATGGAATTGAGAATTGCAGGAAGAATGTTATAGACGCCATGTAAGGAGCTAGTACGAGCCACCAAATATCTGCTTTGACGCAATGCATGCATATGGACGTTATCAGGTCAAGTTGCGGAAGATGCGAACAGGTACACATCCGAGCTGCAAAAGTGTCAAAATATCCAAGTCAATATGCTCCCATCTAAATAGAACTAGGGCTCTATGTTGGTATCTAATCCTATGTAACTGTTCGTCAAGTTGCGAGTATATACGTGAATTTAGCAGTCGCCCTGCCAGTTGTTCTTGATCCACTCGGAAAGCTTATACGTAAAAGTACCATCAATATACTTTTGGACATCCTCTGCGCCCTGGGTGCCACCAGCAAATTTGAGGGCAATGACAATCCACGGCTGGACAAAGTCGAGGAAGACCAAGTCCACGGTCTCGGGCTCGCTGCCGTCCTGGGGAAACCCAATCTTGGACTGGATGCAGTTGGGAACACTATTAAACTGGACGGCCTTGTGGATGGTGTCATCGCCATCCTTGCCGATATCATCAATGGTTGTGTAGCCTTCTGTCAAAGGAATGTCGACGTTGTCGTCGCCATTGCCAGTGCTGCGAAGCTCGAGGCGTTCATAGTCCATGTCCAATTTCTCGCCTGGTTTCGCGGCAGCTTCGGTGAGAGCTTTCGTCTCAGTGTCTGACTTTGCCTCTTGCTCAGCAGTAAACATCTGCTGAGGGATGGTGAGGAATTTGGTCTCCCGCCCAGCCTCGGCAAAGATTTTATCCGCACCATTGAGCAGCGTAATGATGTTCCTGGCAATGCTATAGGGCACGTCGGGAATGTAATTAAATCCGCTAACAAAAGGGCTCACGATATATGTGCTGTCTCTGGTGAATTGCCCTTTGAAGATGTCGAAGCGGATGCCACCCGTGTTCAGGATAGCGAGTCTCGCCTTGTTTTGGCGCTTTGGATGCTGAACAACACCGGGGAGGACTTCGGTCTCTAGCCATGAGAAGATGCTATCCTCGCTAGGGTACTTGGCGCGCGACATCCATAGCGTTTTCGGTGCGCATCCGAACTGGTGGTCAAGGTCCAAAGCTTTGCGAGCTCTCGAAATCATGTTGGTGACGCGCTTGCCCTGCTCGGTGTCGAAGCTCGAGGCATTGGTGCCACTGTGATGGCGCATGCCGTAGAGGTTGTTGTCAATGTATCTGCGCGTGAACGTGGGCCCCGAAGCCGCTTCGCTCACGGCACTCTGGACAGTGTTGTCATTGGTCTTGATGCCATCAGCGGACATCCACCCAATAGTTTCGAAATACCGGCCCGAGGCCATGGCAATGGATTTTGAATCAAATTTTCGAGCATCGCGGACATGGGCATGGCCACCAAAGAAGAGGATCGGCGTATCCCAGTTCTCTTTCCGGATGGCCGTGAAAATTGTCTTGAATTCAGGCATTCGCAAGCCGACATGCCCGATAACCACAAATGCGTCCGTCTTTTCCTTGATTGCATCTTGGAACCACTTCTCTTTGACAGTGTCGTCGACTTTTTGTACAAAGGAATTGTTTGCATTGCCGGTAAAATCAAAAAGGAAGCCAAAGGCGACAATGTCGATGCCTTGGTTCTTGGTCGTGAACTTTTTGTAGCGCTGGGCCAGTGGTACACGGTCGCCGGTTTGAGGGTCAATCACATCGAGATTGGATGCGATGTATTTATCTTTGTAATTCGGTACTGTCGTGTTGAGCTCTCGGTCCGCCGAATAAGCTTGGTACAGCTCGTGGTTGCCGATACAGAGGAGGTCGACGTCTTGCTCGCGGTAGATGTCGTACTGAAAAAGGCCCTTGGGCGAAGAGGCATCGAACAAGCCGTTGCCTTCGATGCGATCGCCAGTGTCGACGAGCAGCAGGTCGACGCCTTTATCGTCAGCATGCTTGCGAAGGTGCTTGGAAAAGGATATGTAGTCGCCCCAGTCGGCCGAGTATTGTGCTCTGTCGGGACAGCCGCGCGTTAGCCCAAGCATCGAGAACAGGTACGACGTGGCATGACGGAAGGATGTGCAGCGTACTCTAAGAGATGGCCGCCGAGCCAGCCATGCGTATCTGTCGTATGTAGGAAATTGAGCTGGCCCCAGTTGAGGTCTCGCAACGGCGCCGCGACGGGCGCCAGAGCTCCAGGCTGCGCCGCGCGGGCAGTGAGCGTCAGAACAGCGCTCAGAAATGCGCTTCGATGCATCGTGGATGGCATCCTATGTAAAGACCTATTCGCCAAATGTACGCGGGCTATGCTGCGAATATGTAATGGTTGTTGATGAAAGTCGAAATGTGGATGGAGCTGAGAAGTGTGTGATCGGCCAAATCTCAGCTCTCAAGGTACCAGGCCGGTGACAACCACGCCGGCGCTTGGCCGATCCTGTGACCTCAACATCTGCCTAGAACATCACTAATGCGCCACTGCCAACACTCCAGCTACAAGTTCGCATGCATCGCACGGCTGTTGAGGGTTTGCACAATTGAGACAGACCTTGTTCTACTTTCGACAAGAAGCGAAACTCGGGGGCAATACTCAGCGTCGCGCATGGATGGGCTATAAGAAACCCCGCAGCGAACAAAGAGGTGGTGTGCAGGAACAAGTGCCCATGACCACTGCCACTCGTACAAGGCCGCCCGGCATCATTGGCTGGTTCATGATGGACCAAGCCAAATGATGAGCTAGCATCGCAGGTAACTAGCCCGTGTCCCGGGTTCCTAGTTCCACACAGCCTTGAAACGGCGCCACACAGGGGCCGAGCGATGGTTTTCAATCGCTTTTCTGAGCAAACATGGGAGAGCAGAAAGACTTGCCATCTAGAACTAGCCAAAGTCTGGCAAGATTGAGGTTTTGCCAGAAATCCCCTTCCCATCGAGAACAAGTATCTACCCGTGGTGCCTTCTGACGAGGCGAATCTCCATCTCGCTCCCCATCCCCAGATTTCACACCCTGCGGATCGCCCCCATCATGGCCCATGTCCAGAGTCTCTTTGCCTGCATGGCGCTCGCTGCTGGCGCCTTTGCGGCCGCGACTTACCCTCCCAAGCCGGCCGACTTGGCGACGCCGGTCCAGCAGCGCATTGCTATTGACGGCCCCAACAGTGAGTTGGCCTCCGAGAAACCACCCTCGACGCACATGCGTCTTGGAATGCTCGACTGATCTTTGAACACGAATCCACCAGGCATGGCCGTGAGCTGGAACACATATGAGCCTCTGGACCAATCTTGCGTCCAGTGGGGAGCAACTGCCACTGAGCTCCCCAACAAGGTATGCGCCGACGAGAAACCAACGACCTACCCAAGCTCGCGCACTTGGTTCCATTCCGTAGTGATTCGGAACTTGGTGCCGGGTACCAAATACTACTACAAGATCGTGGGTGGGCAGTCAGACGTCGAGCATTTCCTCAGCCCACGCGCAGCGGGTGACAAGACGCCATTCAGCATGAATGCCATTATCGATCTCGGCGCGTATGGCCAAGACGGATACACCATTAGCAGGAATCATGGTAGACGCGACAATATCCCTGACATTCCCATGTCCATGAACCACACTACCATTGGTCGACTTGCTACTACCATCGACGACTACGAGCTGATTGTTCATCCTGGTGATCTCGGCTATGCGGACACTTGGGCTGAGAATCCCGCCAACAGAGATGATGGCGAGAATGCATTTGCGTCTATTCTCGAAAGATTCTACCTCCAACTGGCTCCCATCTCGCAGCGGAAGCCGTACATGGTCAGCCCCGGCAACCACGAAGCTGCTTGCAAACTGGCCCATCACCAGAGCCAATTCTGCCCCGAGGGGCAGAAGAACTTTACAGACTTTCGGGTCCGTTTTGGCAATAACATGCCCACCGCTTTTGAATCAAAGTCGAGTGACCAGAACGCCAAGGTCAATGCCAACAAGGCCCAGAAGCTGGCAAATCCTCCATTCTGGTTCTCTTTCGAGTACGGCATGGCACACGTGGTCATGATTGACACTGAGACGGACTTTGAGAATGCTCCCGATGGGATTGGCGGTAGCGACGGGCTAGACAGCGGCCCCTTTGGTGCTCCCAATCAGCAGCTCGAATTTCTCAAAGCCGATCTCGCCTCTGTTGATCGTAGCGTCACGCCCTGGCTCGTTGTAGCCGGTCATCGCCCTTGGTACGTGGCAAACGGCCCGGGATGCGTATCTTGCCAAGCCGCATTCGAGAAGCTCTTCTACGAGTACGGTGTTGATGTTGGCGTCTTTGGCCACGTCCACAACTCGCAACGCTACGTGCCAGTCTACGATGGTGTCGCCGATCCTGCTGGCCTCAACGACCCCAAGGCGCCCATGTACATCATTTCTGGCGGAACTGGCAACATCGAAGGCTTGGAGGAGTTTCAAAAGATTCCTTCTTTTAATGCATTTGCATACAATGACGATTTTTCCTATGCCACTCTGCGCTTTGAAGACGCTCAAAACATGCGTGTCGACTTTATTCGCTCAGCCACGGGCGAAGTCTTGGATACTTCGATCCTGCACAAATGCCACAGCAAGCAATTTGTCAGACAACACGCCCAAGGCGAAAACCCAGACATGACGGAGTTGAAATTTGATAAAGAGTAGCCTATCCAGCATTGCATCAATAAAGAGAGTTGAGCTAATCACATGCAACTAAATTGCATGGCTAAACTGACAGCCAATATTTGCGAATACATGCCGTCTCCTATGATCTGCCAGTGATTGCACTACATCGGTTGCAAGAAACAAGGTTGTAGAGTCTGAATCTGTTACGGAGCAAGTGAGCAAGGAGAACGGTGACTCCCGGAAACACACATTATACACCTCTCTGGTAGAAGCGTGTATAATGGCCTTGGGGTCATTCCTCAAAGTATGTTATCGGCCCGAATTTCTGAACATTTTACCTCCGATCTTGTATCCACTGCATGCAAATGCCCACCAGAAACTAAATATATGTGATCACGGCATTCATCAGGCCCAAGGACAAGAGCCTTACAGCCCCGGGCGGAGCAGCAGGAAAACAAGGCGCATGCTCTTGGCAGATGCTACAGGCACTTGCGCAACTACCACGAGAAAAAACACCCATCAAGATGATTGTGGCACCTTCAGCTAGGGACGCTTTGTGCGACTTGCGAGGGATGAATTGCGACAAGGAATAGAGACTCAGCCGTTGCCTGTGTACGACATCTCTGCTGTCGAGGCAGGCGGTAACCTCGGTTTTAACTGCATCGTGCGCGCGCTCTTTCACTTCTATGGAAAGTAGTGGCCATCGAGTAGCAGATTATAATCCTCTCTGGACGCACGTGTTGTTCAGATCAGTATCGCGGATTTTGTGTCTCTCGAATTTTATTGGCTCCTGGGTTTTAAAGTTTACAGTGTCTGTCCGCCCGCTAGATTCGACGGATATAGAAACGCAGCATCGGCACGTCTGCGGCGTTCCATCCAGGGTGGGCGTCTCCGCCATTGGTCGATCGGTCAATCTCGTTTGCACGGACATCCAGCCAAATTGGAAAGCAGTAATCAGGGTGTCCTCGATCAAGGTTCAGTGCTGTGTGGCGGGTCTTTGGCCCCAATACCACTGTTGCACTGGACGTCTCCAATGAGATGAAAAGCGTTGTGTTATGTAGACTCCACCGAAAAATTCCAATGCGACAGTCGTCTGGAGTCATGTAGTTGTATCTGTCGCAGGGTTACCATGGACGAAGATGTCCTTGGTCAGAAGGTGCCAGTTTGCGAGCATAATACTACCACACAGCGGTCGATCATGAACTTATCATCCTGCCGCCCGTCCTGGTTGCAGCGTACTGCCATTCTGTGTAGTAGCGACTTACTTCTGAAGTCTTTGAATAATACCTGGTATTACATCGAGGGGGTATATAGTGAAGCCGAGCGATGCGGGTTTAGCATCGTCAAAACACTAATTTTTGACGGGCGGCCACATCCCTCGTTGATTCTCTGTGAGAATCCTTTGCGTGTGCATGAATTCGCTTCTAAATCTGTCTCAAGCAAAGAAGTATCCTCCGTAACGCGAGACGAACAGGACGCGGGTCATCATGTCCGTTGGTAGGGCACCAATCACGCCGCAAGTTGCATTTCAAACACTCATCGACCATCAGCGTTCTTTACCGACTGAATTGTACCAGATTATCTCACATGCAAAATGCAACCCGGAGGGAAATTGTGATTCCTCGGCCACCGCAAAAGAGCCATCTCACGAGACCGACTCGAGCTGTGCTACTGTCGTCGGTGATGAGCGAAGCCAGCGGCACGACTCTACCGTCTCTACCCTTGTGGTAGAGAACCCGGACGACCGGCCTTATTCGGCATTCACCGGCTTCCAGAAGAAGAGCATCATCGTCATGGCCTCCATCGCCGCCTTTCTCTCACCCTTGTCCTCTCAGATCTACCTTCCTGCCACGCAAAAGATTGCTCTCCAGTACGACGTGAGCAGCACAAAGGTCAACCTCACCATGACGGTATTCATCATCATGCAAGGCATCGTGCCGTCGTTTGTGGCGGCGTTCGCGGACAACTTTGGCCGACGGCCAGTCTACCTGGTGTGCTTCCCCATCTACATTGCCGCCAACATCGGGCTCGCGCTGCAGCGGCACTACGGCGCCTTGATTGCTCTGCGCTGCCTACAAGGGATTGGCAGCAGTGCCATGGCGACGCTCTCGACAGCCATTGTCGCCGACATGATTACCTCGGCGGAGCGCGGGACGTACATGGGCTTCACGCAGATTGGGTCGATCCTAGGCCCCGCCATCGGGCCAGTCCTCGGCGGCGTCATCAGTCAGTACACGGACTGGCACTACATCTTCTGGCTCCTGGCGGGTCTTGCGTGCGCCATCTTCGTGCCGGTGTTGGTACTGCTGCCAGAGACTTGTCGGCGCATGGTTGGCGATGGCTCCCTGCCGGCGCCCGTGTCGAACCAGTCGGTGCTGCAGCTCTTCCAAAGGCGGCGGGAAAGCAGGAAGCCGGCTGAACACGGCCAGACCATCAATGAGGCGATGAATGAAAAAGTTTTTGCACCAAGCAGCCTCGAAAAAGAGCAGTGCTATAGCCGGTCATTGAATCCGCTGGCGTCTCTGACAATAATGTTCGATATAGAAACTGCGCTGCTCCTCTTTTGCAATTCAGTTGCGTTCGCCTGCTTCATTGCGGTGACGACAAGTATTCCATCACAATTCCATCGTCTATATCGTGTGAATGAGATGCAAACATCGCTCATCTACATCCCTCTGAGCCTGGGGACGCTCATCTCGGCCGCCAGCACTGGCCAGCTCGTCAACTGGAATTTCAAGCGCTACGCTCTCAAGCACGGCTATCCCCTGACACGCGACAGACAGCATGACCTGGACGGCTTCCCCGTCGAAAGGGCGCGGCTCGAAATCGCCTGGCCGTTCATGCTCGTCGCAGCGGGCAGCCTGATCTTGTATGGCTGGATCATGCACCTCAACACCGACATGGCCGCGCCGGTTGCGATCCTCTTCGTCTTTGGCTACACAAACGTGGCCGCGTACAAGACTACGGGCATTTTGCTGGTAGATATCCACCCGGGCCAGGCGGCCACGGTCAGCGCGGCGAGCAACCTGATCAAGAGCGCGTTTGGGGCGGCAGCATCGGCCGCCGTGGCGCCCCTCGTCGAGACCATGGGGACCGGGTGGACGTTTACGATGTTTGCCCTAGTATGGGTAGCACTGAGCCCGTGTTTCCTGGTTCTGATGCGTTGCGGACCGAAATGGCGTAGCGAACGGGCGGAAAGGGAGGCGAGGAGAATGGAGCGGAAGGGCGGCCAGCGTTCGGGAAAGCAGCATAAAGGGGATATCAGTAATATGTAGAAGCAGGTGTCATCATGGACACTTCATGAACATCTATAGAGAAGCACCTTTTGAAAATATCAACCGATTTAGACAAGGCAGCCTGGCATTTGAATGTAGGGAGATGGCCACTTCTAGGCGCGTCAGCATCATAACGAGGGCCTGGATGGCTCCGGGAAGCAAATATCCTAGAAAACTGAGTTTATTCTGGTAAAAGAGAATTGGAGACTGACTAGTCGCCAACAGGGATCCTCGTCTTCGCTGGCTCCTTAGACGGTGGTGGCTACGATCGTGGCACCCCTACCGCCGTTGCGGATTGCACAGCTTGCCACTTGTAGCGACGGCATGTCTACCCAGTACTAACTAGTTAGCGCCAGCCGAAGATGAGGTTTTCGAAGCAGGCCAAAAAGTCCAGCTTGTGAACATGGCGTGCAAGAACCAGGAATATAGCAGAGCGACAGCAAAGTGCTCTGCGCTGTCACTGGACGCTCGAATAGGAGCCGAGACAGAAAGACGACCAGACGTGATGGAAAAGCCCTTGCGCGAACCGTTTATATCAAGATTCAAGGTACACTGGGGCGAGTACAAACAACGCGAGGGATCCGGCATCGTATCGGTCGGGTAGGGAATGCGACCGGCAGCGGCGGGCCTGGGCTGAAGGAGCATGCTGGGGCATGCGTCGGTCGGCCACCCGCTCATAATATCCGGGAAGGCAAAGAGCTGAAGACACTAACCGGGTCTAGTTTCCAGCTCGCTGGATCTGCGCACATCAGCCGTTGCGACTACGGTACTGGTAAGGCTGTAACCAACTATAGCTTGGTCCAGAAGGCTTGTGGCAACTTGTAAGACGCTTCCCTGGCAGCCGGGGCATTGGGGGGGGGGGGGGGGGGCCTAAAAGTGGGGTGAAGGTGATCAAAGGCAAGGGGGTCCAAAAAA